>JAAAKL020001830.1:0-28804 GCA_010016065.2 Carybdea cf. marsupialis auct. non (Linnaeus, 1758)
CCGGATATATGCCTTAATTTCTCCACATACCGCTTTTGAGACACAACGTCTAAGCTGTTAAAATATCCAGGTAAAAAACTCCGTTTTACGGGTCTTTTCCCTTTCGAAATAGAGGTAGAAGTCTTATCGTTCCTTACAGAAGCCGTAGCGATCGTTGCTTGCGTGGTCCTCCAGCAGATTTCCTTAGCGGCCAAATGTGACGTCAACGCAAAGGGTCTATACCTACAGGCTAGAAGGGGGGCATTATTTAGTACTGTGTTTCCTATCGCGGTCCACATCCTTTCATCAGATTGGAAAAACTTGGTGACCCCTTAACACCATCAAGAAATGGGAAGCAACCCCAAGGAGTACTAAATGAACGTAAGTAACTCATGAACTACGTATCTTGGTTCGGTTTACGTTGCAAATATTATTGTTTGCACTGCATGCTTATAGCAATTCTTCTCTTCCTTAGTTTTATTTTCTTATATTTTCAAACTATATCCGCAACAGTCTTATAAAGTGAAGGAAGTAATCCTTCTTAAATTAGTTAGCGCAACCACTCAAACATGCATGACTTTGTCTTATAAAACTACGGTTAGAGTGTTGTTCAGAAAAAATTGGACAGACTTTATGGTACCTGTTAAAGTCAGATAGAGTGGCATGTATAGCATCAGTAACCGTCCTTGAAAAGTTCTCAACATGTATGATGATGAAAGATCTCGTAGAGAATATGATATTTTAAATGTAGTTAAACCATGTTTATCTCTTATTCAAGGCCGCAGCATGCTCAAAAAAGTGAGGGGGGTAAAATCAACTAACAATGAGAAACGTCTCTGTAGCAAACAAATTGTAGATTTATGTCCACTTTGTTAAAAAGGTGGGGGACCATGGCCCCTCGAAAATTGAATTTATATTGTGGTCAGTAGTGACCACTTTGGTGACAAACAATATTACAGTTCTGACTTCGTTGCAAAGTCTACCGGAGAGATATATAGTCAAGCTTTGAAGTTCGTCTGTAGGCGCTGGAGAAAAGTACTAATTCAATTATCATAGAGGTCGTATAGAGGTCATAGTAACGTATGCTTTTCTGGCAGATTTTGGAACTAGAGAAAGGAGAGCCCTTCATTATTGGATTTATTATGTAACACACAGGATGTGGAGCGTCCTGAACACCATAAATTTTGTAAGGCAGAGTGTGTTCTCCAAGCCATCTGAAACTTACACTAGAGTATTTTGCATCCTGAGCCTAGACTATGTGAAAATGCACGTGGATGACCGCTTCCGTATAATAGTTTAAACTAAGTCTGTTCACTTGGCCGTTCCGGAATCCGTCCACATAAAAGCAAGCTTGTAGACGTAAGTTATAAGTCTTTTCATGATCATTGGGCTTTTTCGGTTAGCCACTCAGCTTTACGGACACAGATTGGTCAAAACAACAACAACCTGGTAGTCAGAATTTTGATTGACTAATTTTGAAACGTAGTTGGGAATTATTTCCATTCCTTCGTTTTTGAGAACCGTTTCTCTACACTGGCTGCTTTGTGTCTTACCTAGGTCCATGTTAGTGATTTTACCAAGGCTGAACTGATTTACTCAAAAATGCAGTAAGATTTTAAATTTTAAGTGAATTCTAATATCTGTGACATAACACTTCTGCGCTGCAGATGCATATTAAAAGTCATCAAAATCATTAAAGTCACCAAAGAGAAAATAAATTGATATTGGGATATGTACGTGTATTTAACGTTATATGCATGAGAAAGAAAGTTTTTGCCCTCATTTAGGACCTTGATGATAGCTTGATATGGAGCAAGGGACCCAGAATTGTCACCTTTTAGCAAGACATCATAACTGTGTCCCCTAACGCCGTGTAAAGCTCGTGAGTGGCAGTAAGATCATAGATATAGCATAGAAAAGGACGAACATTTTGTAAGTAAAGGGTATAGATGAGTCTGATCAAGTAGAAGCCAATGAGGGACACATAATTAGTAAAGATGAGAATTATTGGTTTTCAAACAAACATAGCATGTATTCTTAAATATGTTTTTAACAGATTCTGTAATCTGCAAGAAAATGTTGATTGACTAAAATATTCATCAGTAAAGTTAGATGGATTGATATAAACAGGTGTAATTGTTTGTGTTGTTTTTACCGTACTCATACTGTGCTTTCAATCGATCATTTGTAAGAAGGTTGTTTTTAATGAAGTATTCGGTCTATACAGATTTATACTTTTATGGCCGATAACTTTCTCTATATTCTCAAAGGAGTTTATAAATCGGATAAGACTCATAACATTCCTTTTAAGAGCAGTTACCGGTTACTGTCTTTTCAAAAGCAGCCTTTATTTGGGAAAAAATGGACGGTGTAACTCCATTCATTGGCGACAGCTGCACTGGAGAGATGTCGTTTCTTCAAACTGATATACCTGTCGCCAAGAGTGATCAATGGAAGCTAGTTAGGGCCAGATCAGATCAGTTTCTTCTTTGAGGGTTATTGTTCTACCTTGACAATTCATCTAACTTCTGTTTGTAATCCAATTTGACAGCCGCTGACAGTTACAAATCGGTTTTGAACACGGAGTTGATGATTCTCATTGTTTTGGCACTGCTATCGTTTTGGCTTCCTTTCGCGTTTGGAGAATTCCATTTTACAGAGTATAGGTGCTGAACGCACGCAATCTTTGCAACGTTAGCATCTTGGAACTTGTGCTGTGAGAACACTAAGCAATGCTAGGTCAAGCCTACATATTACGTTATCTGGACGTATTTGATGTTTAAAGACACTTGTCAAAAAGCGATAGCGTGATTTTCTTCTAGTTACAAAAAGTTTCTCACGTCCTTCGATAGTTTGACATTTTGTAACAAAACGGATATGAATGTGGATTACATCATCATCTACTCCATCGATCTGGTGATATTGATTGTTGCTGTATTTCTAAACTTGTTAGTTTTATACTTTATCATAGTTCTTGGCTATAGCAGCAATAACCAAAACATAATCTTCTTCCACTTAACTTTATCAGAAGGAATCATCTCCGTATTGTATATTTTCATATGGACAGGATGGTTGTTAAATTTAGATCCAGAGCAATCAACGGTTGAACGAGTTACTTTCTTTTTATCAAACGGCTTCTATGCCTGCTTTTTACTCACCATGATTGTTCTCACTCTAGATCGACTCTTTGCCGTTCTCTTTGCTATCGAGTATCGTTACTTCATGACTAAGAGGAAAATGAATGCAGTGATGATCTTAATCTGGATATTTTCAGGCTTGATGTGCACCCCTGCCCTCAGTACAAAGTATCAAGGATACATCTACTTTGGCCTTAATGTTTCATGTGTATTAATATTTCTGGTATCGTATTGTACTGTAGCCCATAAAATAAAGGAGCGCAAATCAATTTTTGGAAGCACTCGCACCAGAACACATGTGTATAGCAAAAGCATGGCTTCGTTTCGAGAAGCAGAAATGAGATTTTTTCGGCTGGTGTCCTTGGTTGTGCTTACCTTTACCTGTTTACTGACAATTCCAGATTTGATATGGATCTTGTTTATCGAAATGAAACTAGGTAGTGTGTCACACTTGGCGGTTCCATTGATAAGGTTAACGTGGAATCTAAATGGTGTTTTGGATCCTCTGATATTTATTTTGATGAAACCTCAAGTAAGGGAAAGAGTCAAGCTGTTTTTGAGAAAGCTTGGTATATTAAAAGGACACAGACTTCAGTCGTTTTCTGAAATGGAACTTTGCGATTTTACGAAATCTCACCCAACCGCACGTGATGCAACCTTATAAGAAGCAAGAGCATTGAGCGTCATCTCAGATGGAGATAACACAAACAAATAAACGAAATATTGTAGATATATATATTTCAGAGGGAACTATGTTTATTTCAGCAGAAATGCATTAACATGGAAAGCACTACAGTAAGAGATACTGGAATTTATCATGTAGAATTTTGCTTATTCGCTTTACATGAAATGTGAATACAGTACACTGGTCTTGTTAATTTGTTGTTTCTCTGCACAACTTCCCATTACAATAAACTCCATTTTTGACATTTACGTGATAAACGGCTTCCTTTATTTTCTCGCATTACATCATCTTAGAATGGAAAGTTGACTTAGAATCATAATAAAGTGGCACGAAGTAGCGAAACCGTTTTGGTATTGAAAAGTTTCATTCGTCTGGCACTCCTAAGAGTGCAAAGGCTTGTCAGTATAAAAATGGTTTCACAACTTCGTGTAACTTTAATGTTCTGTACCATCTACAAACGCTCAGAATCACTATATATATCTGCAGTTTTGTGGAACTCTTAAAAATGCATTGGCATTTTTTCCAGATTACTATTGCAGATGCCAACAATAGCAAATCCATGGTTAACTTGACGGAATAGTACTTATTTGAAGTAATAACACTTTCTTTTGAAAGATTGATAAGTTGAAATTGACATTTGTTAATGCCTTAGCAGTCACGGATGAGCCGAGCAGCAATTTTGCTTGGATCATGTATGACAATACTCAGCATAGCGGATGCAAGAACAGCAAAGATACAGAGAACTTGAGAGATCTTTGTTTTCAAATATCATAAGCTGGGGGTATGGTATTGGCGTGTTTTATAGTATGTTACGCTTGCAACTGCCATGCCATACTTTGAGATTTGACCAAATTCCACCCTTTACTTGGCCGGATTGTAATAAAGCGATCACGTTGGGAGACAACCCACAAACATGTCATATTTTAGGTGATCAGGCAATAAATTCAACATGTTCTCATGGATGAAATCAACATTCATCCAACATAATTTAGAGCAAGAAGATTACACGTGTGCTTTCGAAAGTCCTCACTGTTAGAATTTTGTAGTATATTTGTCTATTCATATTCAGTCGACTCTTTTTCCCTCAATATTTAATGAAGATAGTTCATATAAACATCTATGATAGAGGACAGAAAACCGGTATAAATTAGGAAAATCAACTATTGAAAGATTTACCTCTTTTCAATTTAACTTCATGAAGAAGTCACTCAATAAACGGGTTTTTTTGTAACAGCTGCTGATAGAAAAGAATGTAAAGGGCTCTAAGAAAATTAAAAGTAAAGATGTAACGGCGCACATATAAACTTCCATTATGAGCAATAATTGCAGCTGAGAAAACAAAACGCATCAAGCTGACCGCTGTGTCTGCCATTTAAAATCACCTCTAGATGTGCAAACAATAATTCGAATATAGGAAATAACTTTTAGGAGCGTAAAGGATTTCTCTTATAGTGTATTTAATTGAGATTTTGTGGTTATGTTTTTGTTTCTGTTGTAGAGAATGCTACTGTCCTGTCAAACGGTAAATACCGATTCTTTATCTTTACAACCTGAAAACTCTTTGGTATGAAATACGAGATGCAAAATAAGTAAGTCCTAAACCAGCGTCCTTTAATGTTTGTAATTAGATCATCTGAGGATGGTGGTGAATACACCGAAAGCTCATGATATAGTTTGTTTACATCGTACTTCATATGTATGCAATTTTTGATCAGTTACATTCCTGTTCCATGAATTCGTTTCTTTTCCTTGCCCTTCGACTGCTGCTGTCATCGTTAAACATTAAAATAGGAGAACATGGCTATGCTTTCTTAAATTTCACTGTTTGGAGTGTAAGATTGAAAAGTGCAAGATGGGGTCGTGGTTTTTAGAACTTTGCAAGAGAAGGGAAGTATACCCGAGCTTTAAAAAATTCCGTGTGGAATATGTGAATTTGCCTGAATACAGACTGTGGCAATTGAAATTCGCGGAGAACAATATCAAAGAAAAGAAGAGCAGAGGCAAATAAATAACTGATTGCGGAGTGGAATAGCCCCCCCCCCCCCTACTCCAAATATAGAAATTTTTAACTTGAACACATTGCATTTTTTCATCGCAGTTTAAAGTAACTTTCTTTCTATAGCAAATCTGCAAACGATGCCGAATCTGTTAAAGTAAAAGTGAAAAATGTTGCTCTTACAGGATATAAAACGTGCAGTCCTCCAAATCATTTATTTTCTAAGGAAGGCTGTAGCGTGCTTAAATATTTACAAAAATATGGTTCGATCATCATGCTAGAGCCTGATAAACTTAAAGGAGTAGTGACTTTTAACGGGAATGACTAGGATTCAAACATAAGCTTGATATTGGAAAATGCAGCCAAATGATAAAAATGAAATGACAACCTCATGAAATCTACTAATCGTTAAAACAAGTTGCAATGCTTGCTATTAAAATTTAAAATCGTTGGTGTTCAGACGGAGGATCTTTCTATTGTACATCAATGGCTTCTTTTCTTCGGGTAACGAAAAGGCATCATATCTAAGGTCTTCCAAAAGTTCATAAACCAAACGCTCTCTTTACGCCCCACTCTCTCTGCCATTAATACAGGCTCTTATGATATGGCTACGTAACTGGCATCTATACATAATTCTTTCCCCACAAGCTGTTTTACTGGTCATTGCACGTTTTCCTTTCTTTCTGGACTAAATATTCATTCCAAGCAAGCTGTTATGGCTAGTTTTGATATTGAATAATATATTGCTCAACAAAAATTTTGATTTAATAATAAATAAGGTTTCATATTCAGTTCTCGTCCATTGTTCCAAGTTTCTCCACGGTAACACTGTTCAAGTCTATTTGACACAGTTACTAAAGAGCCCTGATTTATAAGTTGAAACTGCCGCTAACTAAACTCAACAAATAGACGGAGTTTCCTCTGATTGAATATTTATTAACACTACTAATTAAGAAAAACATAACGTTTAGACTTCCAGCAAAGTCGTCCAACTCTTCTTCAAATCCACAATTCTACTAAACTCCTGAGGCTAAACTAACATAAAAAGACGTCACGTCACGTGTCTGTTGACGCTCTACTAGAACTTAGACTACTTTCCGATCAAATCACTTTCTCTTTACTAACAAAACTTTTCGAGCAGATGGATGGTCTTGCTAAGGGGGTCCTCCATTCGTCCTTTATTGACTGATCTATTTTTGTAGTATCTTGAAAGCGCTATTCTTCTCGCCCGCATTTTTATGGATGTTGATGATAGTTTCTTCTTGTTCTCCTCTCTGTCTACAGTACAACCCTTTTAGGCAACATATATTCGCAACGTCAAAATATTTTTTTTCCGCCGAGCTTGAACATAATAAGCAGTTACCCTTACTCGACACTATCATTTCACGAGCACAGGAGTTCTTTCATATTGCAGTATCTCTCAAACATTTGTTATTAACGATTTTTGCACCTATTGTGTACATAAAAGAATAGTCTCGTCTTCACATTTATCAAAAGTACATTCAATTTTTTTGTTCTGTGCATGCGTCGTGCAGCGATGAGCTCCATAAGCTACACATTAGTCTTATCCTATCAGTTTTGCTGATTCTTGTTTCACTAGATTTTCACTAGATTTTTTATTGCGCCATTTAGGCATCACAATAACTTCGTTTAACCGTTAACATGGGCTCAGTCACTGATAGCTCGCACTAATCTTAACACCCATTTCCTCAGCCTACCCTCAAGTTTACATTCACTTCATTTTCAGTCCCTTATTTCATTTGCATATTTTTCTGGTTGAAGGGCAGAACTCTTAAACTATTACGCTAAGGCATGGCGTACGATTTTAAGTCTCGCTTTTGTGCAAAAGAGAATTGTTGTCAGAAGATGTCACAATTCTATAGAAGTCTTCTAGACCATCTGGGGCTTTCAATATAAACTGTAAAAGCACTTCCCGTCCTTTTCTTTTCTGATATTCTTCTTCATTCTATTGCTTGTTCACATTTGTTATCCGAGTCTGATTTCACTTTTCTCGACTCACCCCCTTCGGACTTGGAGCACTTGCTTCAGGAAATTCCCCCTCTATTTAAGCTGTCTTTTTTTCATTAAATCTGAGTAATTGCTCTATCCCTGCCCTGCCCCTCCCTCCCTATCACCTCTCTTTAATCACTTCTCCCGTTAGTTATCAATATATCTTTGGTCAACATGGAGGTCCTTATAGCTTGTAATTAGTTTATTTGAGGATGGTGGTAGAATACATAGACAGTTCATAGTAAAGTTAGTGGAATCTTGCTTCATCTGCAAACCTTTTCCTGTGCAAGTATGTTGATATCAAAAATTAGTGAACCTCGTACTATTGGATTTAAAAGACTATGTAAAAGTCTTCCTTTTGTTACTCCAGCGCCCTCTTCACGAAACTTTAATAAAACCAGTAATGTCCAAAACAAAGAGAAATATTATGATTTTGGCTGTTCCTAGCTGAATTATAACCTATGCATAAGCAATTGAAGAGGCCGTTATGCGAGACGTCCAGCAACAGCATCAAGCTCATTTTTTCAAGTTACAATGAGATTTGACCTTGAAAGGGAATACACTGATCACTTTCATTGATTAAACACTTGTCAGAGATCAATGTTTGAACGTTAAATAGATATCATTGCCTTGAGTGGATCTTTATGCAATGAGGAAAAGCACAATTTCTGTCAAGTTCTCGTAATTTCCGCCATTTACTATACGAGATGCGTTGTTTACTTTGATTTTAAGTGCAGTACAGAAATGAGAGGAGAAATTCTGAGTTAGTGATGTAATCTTATGGGAAGGTTTTACAGGGAAGCAATGCTTAATTCAAAGCAAACAAATAATCATTGCACAAAATATTTATTCGAGATCGTTCTTCTCTGTGTATCAAGTTGTTACAGTTACACAATAAATGATTCAACTGTAATGTCAAATAATGAGTCTCAGAAGATAAAGAAATTTCTAGTGCCAAATCGAAGCTCTTTTGCCTGGTAATGCTAAACCCGTTCCTTGTTTACCATAAAATTAAGGTTTTAACTTGGTAAGGGCGCTCCGGCTCTAACAGCAACAGGTACTGTGCCAAAAGCCAATATATTTGATATTACTATATTTACATCAAAAGTTCAAAATCTCATTTGTGAGTAAGTATTTGTTTTCAGGCACAACATTATTAACAAACATGTTATCCAACAAAAATAGGGGGGAGATCCTGGAGCTCCTCATAGATTTAGGTCCGGAGACGTTAAGAGAAGAACATAGGAGACGGAGCAATGTCATCTTCAAAAGCACGTATATTTTCCTTTACTCTTTACAACATATACCTAAAGAGCTCTCCATCAAAGCGTATCTTTGATTTCCATTAGAATAATACCCTTTTCACACGGGAAGACTTGACGCTGACAAACGCTGCGTCACACAATCCCAGCGTCAGTTGGACGCTGAGAAAAACCGAGCGTTAGTGGAAATTTTTCAGCGTCATGTGCCATTTTTGCTCTAGCGGCGAGGAGCAAGTTTCATGGCTATCAGAGCAACAAATGTGAATGAATGAAAGGACGTTCTGATGCTATCACTGTCAGCAAGAGATACTTCCCTGAAAGCAATACCGTCGCTGACACGGGTGTAGACAATTGATCGATAATTACAGGTTCCGAGTAGTTTGCAAGTAGTTTTAAAGGTACATTATTACCCGGTACTGTGGTATCATGACTATCAAATATCTATGTGAGTAGGCACAACTGTGTAGGTTGTGTTTTTCCTGTTATGCGGTTGTGTCAGCTGAAGACTGGCTGAAAAGGAACTTGTGTAGGCAGAGTTGTAATGGGTCATCGGTAAAGTGTATTTTATAATAACAACGTTGTATCCAGTGAGACCAGTTGAATTTTAGCACGATAGATAACAGGGTGTACAATCACAAATCTCAATCTTCTCGTTGATCCGGAAAGTTGGGAACGTGGGAGTGAGACATTCAGACGCTAATTTTCCGCTGTTGGCCCAATGTTCATTTGAACACACGTTTTTGTATAGGCGGACGCTGAGATTTCAGCGTCGACGCCACCATGGTAGCTTACTTCCATGTGAAAAGGGTATAAGCCCAAATCATGAGGGTTCTAGGATCATCTAGGGCGAGGAGATGCTGGAAGTCGCTCGCAAATCTGTAACGAGGCGGGCTGATAGGTCAAACACGCTGTATTTTCCCAAAGTGTGGTCTTTAAACCTTTGCCATGATAATTTTTTGATATATATCACGGTGACTGTAGTTTGTATGATATTGGCTACAAGAAATGCGGCTTAGTGTTAATGAACGACAGCGAAAAAGGGCCGAGGTTTCATCTTCGAACGTGCCATAACTGATGCTAGCACGTTCAGAATCATAGGCCTGAAAACGTATGTACGAGCTAGTTGAGTACCACCTGCAACGCAAGTCGGCAACGTATTTGAAACCCTCGCTACAATTGTCCAGGACAGTGTCAAAATAGTTGTTTCAGTAAGTCACTGAAACTAAATAGGATACTGTGACGCCTTTTTATTTAATGTATCTTTGCTGCAACGTTGCAGACAGCTGATACCAGCTTGTGTTGTGCCTTTCTGTCACGCCTTGCCACGACCCTTACAATTGGTGTCAGAAGTGGGGTATCCGGAGATTCTGTTTCGAGGGATACTACATATCCTGGGATCAAGATGGAAGATACAGGAATGGCTTATTGTTTGTCAGTCGACGTTGTTTATCAGGAGAAGTGAAAGTCTGTGGTTTGTGTAGAAAAGATTCACGCTAGGAAACGAATATGAGCAAAATCCCTACCTGTTGACAAATTTGCAATCAGCCTGAAAACAATACGATCAGTAGCTGCAGATGGAATACAAAGACTTACGACGAATATTTGAGCCTGAGGCGGAAATAAGCTATAATGACATCCCGGGAGCTATTTGTTACAAGTGAAAGTGTTGCTGAGACGCTTATAACTTTTATCAAAGGTTGGAAGTAGTACTTATAGTACGAATTTGATAAAACATCGGAGCTGGAAATCTAAAAATAATAAATATGTGTATGTTGCACCCCCGTATCATTTGCTTTGCCAATTTGAGCTGCAGTTTGATTTATCCCAAGATGAAGTGGAGTGGACTCAAATTCTATAGTGCACTGTATTTGTTTACAAGTGTCAATAAGTGTAATCCGTGTTAAAAGTGTATTGGGCGTTGATTCAGTAGTCCTAATTACTGGGTCCCTATAATCACATTATGGACATGTAATCAGTAACCGCGCGGTATGCCTTCCTCAATTTTATTGTAAAGAATTGATCAATAGGAAGGTTTATTTTCTTCCGTCTTGAATATTTATACATTTCCCTTTACTATGAACACACACGGTTAATGTAACCGCAGATTCTATAGAATAGAATCTGTGATATAACTCATATCGAAATCAGGAAAACTCAATACATTCTTTAAGACGAGCGGAGGCAAAGCTAAGGGTCGTGCATCTGTGGTCGCCAAACCCTTAAATATCAACAACCTAAGAAATGAGAGACAAAAGGACCAAGGAAATCCGAAAACTTTCAAAAACAGTATAACTCACTTTGAAAAGCGCTAAAATGTAATAAAAAATGCGCCTATAAATGTCATCATCATCATTCAGTCAGTTGGTTTGTAAACAAGCTGCTGTGGCCTTTATGGTTAGTCTCCACACTTCGCGGTCTTCCGCAATCCTGTTTGCTTCTCCGATGTTCCTCCCCGTCCACTGTTCTACTCCGATGGTCTACTCAAGGCTATCATGTCAAGGCACTTGTCCCAGGTGATCATCTGTTGTTTCAGCATCATATCAGTATAGAGTTTTTGGAGAACCCACTCATTCGTTTGTCGCTCAGCCCGAGAAACTCGCGGTAGTCCCCGATATACCAACATCTCAAAGACATCAAACTTCTTTTCCATCTTCTTTGAGAAGTTCCTTCATTCACATCCATATGAGGCCACTGCAGAGGCTGTAGACCGAACAATTCGCATCTTGAGGTCGTTTCGATGACACTGCTCATTCAAACCGTTTCCAATTTCTGCACAGTCTATTCACTTCCTGCATGTCATTCGATTCAGTGTTGATCATAGATCCCAAGTATACAAATTCTTTTACTTCTTCCAATTGTTGTCCTTCAAGATAGAATGCTGAGAAATCACTCCTGGCTTTGTCACGCACCATGATTTTTGTTTTTTCACATTCAAAAGAAGTACTTTCTCCCTGCTCAAGTACTTAGTTCTTTTAAGTAGAGTCATGAGATTTTCTTGGTTTCCACATAGCAAGGTGGTATCATCTGCATATCTCAAATTGTTCACTATCCTTCCTCCGATCTTTATACACCAGCATTGGAATTCTCAGTTGCATCCCTCATGATGTCCTCAGAGTAAATTTTAAAGAGACTCGGGGACACAATACAACCTTGTGTGACTCTCCTTCCGGTGGGAAAGTAATCTGACATGCCATTGTTGAGTTTAACTGTTGCTTCTTGATGTTGGTAAAGCTGTGCCAGGAGTGGCAATCCTTCGTATTTGACAGACGGAAGAGGTTCGCTAAGTTTTAATAACATGGAACTCTTTATCACCGGTCTTTGGTTCTTATTACGACAGTACGTGCTTACTTTTTCTGCCATAACAATAGCAATGGCTCACGCAGTATTGTGCATGCGCACTGGCGACTAGCAAAGCTTCTACTCAGGGCAGATGTGCTTGGGTACGAGTTTATTGACGCCATACTTGATTGTTAGGTTTTTTTCAGATCGTCATAATGGCAGATACTAAAGCAATCGATATTGTTTCTTCATTGTTTTAAAAATCTTTTGCATTACGATGATTGGAGGAGAAAAATTGACTCCAGAAGATCTACAAACGGCAGAATTACAACTTAGGACAAGGCCTCGAATGTTTTGAAGCTCCTATTATAAGAAATGTATCGGTTATGAGGTAGCAGAGGTCCCAATGCCCTTTTCTGTTTGCCTTGTTTGAGATGTAAACCAAGCGCATCCTGCATTTAGAAGACATGAAGAGTCCCCGAACATTATAGAGAATTTATATGAGTGTTCTTCATTTGAACGTTATCTACACAAGAGCTAGAAATAGTGGGCAAGTGAGAGGACACACGGTTATTTTACTGGTCTTTCCAGTGACTTCTCATAGAGCGTCTTGATAATATCATTGGAGACACAAATCGACTAAGGCACTGGAGTGTTTCTTCTTGAGTATTTAACTAGATGAAACGACAGATGTTGCTCAGTTGAGCGTCAGAGTGCGCTTTCACAAAGGTGATGATGAGTTCTCCCGTCGAAACGACGTATGAGAGCTCAACTGTTCGATCAGCTGGGCAACCTACTCTGTGAATTAGAGTGAAAGTGGCTGACTAGCGTGGCTGACACAGTCACTTGTACCCTTCACGTGTTCTTCGTGCATGACAAGGCTGGGCTTTCCAAACACAGGTACGATCCATCCGACGGGCTTCTTGAGTTTCCGTCTCCCCAATTTCCTTCACATGGACTGGGTGGGCCCCGTGACTATGGTAAAGAGAAGTTGTCAAAGATTTCAAGCGCTTGAATCGAACCCGTGTCGGTGGTTTTCAAAGCAAGCTTTTAGACCACACGGTTTCATGATAAAGGTACCACTATCGTGGACAGGTGTAAGGGCTTTTCCGATGTCGGTTTTAATATAAGTGTATGTTTTTCTATTTTATAGCTAAGTTGTAATTTTGCAACGACAGTGTCAAAGGAGGCGCCAATTTTAGACAAGACAAAAATTACTGATTGAGGGGTAACAACATGCTGTAGAGGGTCAAACAATTATCCAAAATTTATAGAGCCTCTCCCAAAAGCCCAATGAAACACTTAACGGGGCGTACTTTCATTATACCCTTTTATGATACACTTGAAGCACGACGTGATCTGATGCCTTGGCTTCGCTACTAAAGACTTGTACCAAACAACGTTCAAGTTCGACTCGTAATTATTGGGAAAATTTTGCAGCTTCAGGCACTGGGAGCACAGCATTTGGAAAGGTACAAAGGTATCCCAGAGTAGTCCTTCAACACCCTCGTCCACTATTACTTTAGATGAAGTCACGAATTTGGCGTCTCAATCATTGGATCTTGTGAATGTTTCGTTGGCAGCAAGAGTGGCGGCTGGTGGCGGTGGGCAGCTGGGACATGTCCCCCCTGCAGTTGGTAAGGCAGGTTGTGCCAGCAGGGAGGTAGGAAGCATCTCAAACTTGGGGGGAGGGCAACAGTCAAAGGGCTCTTTTTCATATACAGAACACTTTATTACGTCTATGATTTAAGAGTGGATGAAAGGGCGCTTTTTGCTTATTCCAAAACTCTTGGAAGGGCACGTGCCCCAGTGCCCTCCGGTTCCTACGTCCCTGTATGCCAGCAAATTGGGTCCTGTAATACATGGTTTCACATTTAGAAGGTTTCAGTGTAACGGCTGTTCTTTATTCAAGACTGCTTGCCTTGATTTTTTATGAATAGAATAGTTTCCTTGATTTGAGACGAGATGATAGTTGTACTAATTCTATGACTCTCCTTAGTGTGTAACTGATCTCAAGACTCCGTAGGTATTCATTTTGCTTCTTCGTCGCTTCTTCTCAGGTCAGGCTTTGGGGAAGAATCGTTCTCGATACTGGTAGTCATGATATTGGTGTTAATTTTAGTGTTCCAGTTATTGCTCTTGTGGTGTCATTGCTTAATGTGTGAAATTTCAGAGTTTGTCTTCAACGAGTTGTTTGGATATTAAAAGTTTAATGGGATGTGGAATTTCGGTGTGGACAGTTACTATTACTACTTCCCCTACGAGTGAATGCACCTGCCACCACTGACTACACAAAAAAGAATATAGATAAAGCTGCCGCTGGAGCCGTTACAAAAGTAGTGTCATAAAAGATTATGATTCGAGTGGAGAGAGACAAACTTCTCGCACCTTCACCAATGGCGGCCCTAGAGGGTGCGGGGATCTGGGACCAGAAATTTTCCGGGCCCTGTGACAGTGGCGGTTTTGAAGGGCGCGGGGCCCTGGGCTGAAAAAGTTTGCGGGTCCCTATGACGTCATGCATTGCAAAGAACTTCAGACATGATCGTACTGCGGAAATTCCGGAGGCATTTTATTCTTTCCAGTGGATTCAGTTTCTAGTTTTCACTTACTTCCATGACATTGATATGGGCAGTTAGACATATAATTTTTTCTTAGCATTGAGGCGAGGGGCCTCCTACAGGTGCGGGGCCTCGGGCCATGACCCTGTCGGCCTCCCCCTAAAACCGCCACTGCCCTATGACGTCATACATTGCAAGGAAGTTCTGACATAATCGTCCTCCGAAAGTTCTGGAGATACTGTATTCCCTCCAGTGGGTACAGTTTCAATTTTTCACTCACTTTCACCAGGATAATATGGGCAGTTAAACGCATACTATTTTCTTAGCATTTAAGCTCGGGACCCCTTGGAGGTGCTGGGCCTCGGGCCATTGGCCCTGTCGCACCTCCTTTAACCGCTACTGACCTTCACTCCCATACTCATTTGCTCTCTTGTTTTTTTTGTTTTTTGTTGTCATTTATTTTGGTGTCTTCTCTTCTATATTATTTCTCTGATTTACAGGCCCACCGCAGCTTTTGATTTGGACTAAGATGGACAGAAATAGTAAGCCCTACCTGTATTCTTCGCTGCATTTTGTCATGAGGTGACTTGTCCTTTCTTTCGTAATTTGATGACAGATTATGAGCGTCTTTGATCAGCCGATTCCGGTTTACCTTTGTGAGTGTCAGTGTTTTGCAAATGGTCACTGGAGGACAGGTCGATTTTGTGGTTCCACGGGGATATTAGGATTTGGATACCCGCAGGTAAGATAGTTTCATTATATGTGACACTATAAATTCGTCTCGAGAGAGTAAATGGGAGATAACTTTCATGCCCTTATTATAGTTCTGCGGTACCTTTTGAACAACTTGAGGTCATATTGTTTACAAAATGGCTGCCGTCCTACACACTAGAGTTGTGTATAGGCCGAACTATTATATACTGCTTTAGCAATCTCTCATTATACCTCGAGAGAAGCAGAGAGTAAACTATGTTAGCGCTATATCTTTCACGACCTCCTTGGTAAATGGCATCCCTGTATAACTTCTATTTCTACAAAATCATGTTAAAAGGGGGGCATGTCTCCCAAGCCTCTTAGTTAGCTGACTCGGACTTCTTTGTGTTTTGAATACAAAAAAGGAGATTTCAATTTTGGTCCCTGTGTCTTCACTAGGTGGAAAATCATGGTAGCCGAACTCATTCTCAGTTTTTTTCTGGCAAGTTTTTTTGTGATGTCTGCAGCTTGAACAAAAATTAATGTATCTCGCGCCGCGCCAAAGCTCAGTTTCGCAGGGCCCTACAGTCTACACAGAATTTTGTTGCTGCATACAAGGGGAGTCTTACTTTCGACACTTTACTGTATTTTACGATTTATCGTAATTTAGTGATGCTACATGTACACCATGCTTAGGAAGAAGGGCCACTTACTATATCAGTCCGACGTTGGTGTAACGCTGTTGTATGCGGCAGCCTAGTATTAGTAAGAGGTGCAAACAGGACATGATGGCAAGGGCAAGGTGATGGGTGTAAAATCAGGCCGTTGCATGGGCATAACTGATAGTTGTCGATTTGGCGTTTCTACGCACAAAAACCATCAGCCATCTGAGGTGACGCACAACAGAATCCTTATTTTGTGTAACCCTTCCCGTTAAATAGCTATCTTGACTGTAGATCTGAGGAAATCATTGCATAGCAGAGCAATCTAAATTTAGATCGTCCTGTCAACTTCGGCATTTCCTGTACTACGTACTGCACACAGCAGGCATCGGTTAGTAGTACTTGGGTCATTTCTTGTTTGGTCTTTGAAGCTCCGAGCTTCAAACTTTGGGTTGAGTTGACAGGTAGACAATAGGGAGTTTCAGCAAGCAGTGCGATAAGGGAAACGAAGATGCAAAGTGCTTACGTTACAGTTTCCCTTATGTTTCTCAGATTGTCCTATTCAGCATGACACCTAGAGTACGTTAACCTCTTCAGATCTGAGGGCGAAAAGAAAAGATGTGTTATTTAGGTACGCACTATTTCTCAACTCGATTCTGATACTCGATATCCCTTCTGAAATGCTAGCATCATGCGCCACTTTTGAGATCAAGACAATGATACTGGGATTAAGTTGCTGTAAGACCCTGGTGTCAAAATGCTTTATTGAAGCACAAACATCAGACTGAGAGGAATCATAGGGGAAGTCAGCTCAAAATGTAGCTTGAGAGTTCCAAACAGGTATCAATATCGATCGATTTTTAATAAATTCTGCTATCATTTGCAACACAAGATGATTTATGAGGTGAATTCTTCGGGTTTTTTCATACATAACGACCACTGAGCGCACGATGTCTGAATTAAGGGGCAAAACAACTTTACCCAAGGAGTGTGGATCATATCAAAACACGATAAAATGAACTTTCAAGGCAGATCCTGGAATCATACAGATAGTTTGACTCTCTTCCGTAAAAGTCAAACATAGTGAGCTCCAGTAACGTACTTTCATGTTGTCAGCTAAACCGTTATTCAGGGCAAGAATATCGACAATTTCTGGCAACTCTCAAGTGAAGCCAAATCCTACGCCTTGCACGTCAGATTGTTTGGAACTGCCTTTGATTTGAACTTTTGAGTAATTCATCGTGGTTGGCAAGATGTCGAGTGAAATCTTTTGGTGAAGCACTGGACCATTGCAATCTGAGATATGTAAGCATTGTCGTTGAATACTTGTCACAAAAGAGAGATGCAATACCACAAAACGATCGCTCTGACAGTGGTTGCTGTGAAAGCCAATTCCTTGCCTTACTTATGAGGTGTTGCCGAAAACTTCGAAGTCGTTTAGGCTGAGTTAAATCAACTAAAGAGGCTACATCAAGTGCAAAATCCTTCAACGTTTTCCCAGAAGGTTGCAGAACCTTAGCTGAGAACGATAACGTTAAGGGAATCCTCTTTTGCACGTGCGTCTTAGCAGCCTGGACAGCGGGTAAGGTTACCGTTTCCATCATCGTGCTGCTTGCTGAAACTCCCATGTAGTATCGCCATGTCTGGTAGATGCTGTGCAATGGTAAGCTGCCCATGATTCCGAGCCAGTCATGTTGGATTATCACTCCATAAATTGTGCAAAAGGGGGAGAGATGATCAGTGGGGGTTTTAGGGTATAATGAACAGGACGGTAGCCCAGGGCCCCGTGCGTTCACCTCAGAAGATTTTTTACTTCGATTTCTTCTTTTTCAAAAAGTATTTTCAGTAATTTGAGAAAGGATGAGGAATCACAACTAATCACAGAAATATAACTAGAACCAAATATATCAAAAACGTCAAAACCCACAACAAAAGAAATGCCTGTCTGTGATTTTGATTGTATTCGATGCATACACACGCGGCACTTATATATATAGATTATTCCACATGATAGGTACTGCAAAAGCTCCATATTATGTGAGCTATATAGGGTGAGGAGATGTTGACAATAATACCTTTATTCAATGGGGCCCCACACGTCAGAAAACCGCCCCTGGAGATGATCAGTGAAGATATGCAAATATATAACGTCTTAACCGACGGGATTCTAGCTTCAACCCAAACAATGCTTTCTCAATATGGAACTGGATGTAATGGTTTCTTAAATATGCCCTTTTCGTACCTTAACACATGTCTGCCTGTATGTTCATTTAGTCTGTAGATTGTAATTGTCGATAAACCACAATAGAAGAAACCTCAGTGCAATTCTTCGTGCTATTTACGCTAAATATGTAGTATCTATAAGCAGAAAATCGCCCGGGATAAGGGTCAAGATATATTGGCCAGCTCCTACTGTCGATTTGGACGGGGAAAATCAGCAATGATCAATGATGCCACCATAACAGAATAAACTCATCAAAAAATTTCTTTATCGATACATGCCTCTCGGCAGACCTTCAGCAAAGTCGTTTGCGTTAGATATGTTCCATAAGACATTTCACACCGTAAAAATAGAAACTAGAAAATTTTATTACCAGATTATGATTTCTTAGCATAAAATCGATACAATATTGAAAAATGAACTTTTTCCTCTTGTGCGGCCTGAAATGGGGTAACAAAAGATAAAATAAAGTCACTGGATGTCCTGGGTGGAAATGTTCGAAAAATTTATTAGCGGGAGGGAGGGACGTCTATTAGAGACCAGAGAATGCTTGGTATCAGAGGCCAATGTTATAAAACTGTTTACTAGAGCAATTTAATGCACTAAAGCTCATATTACACCTATACACATCAAGTCGATGTTAAAGTATTGTTGCTAATATAGTAAGCTATTCCAGTAGTAAATGTCGAGTCTTTGCTCATGTGGCAGACACAGACTGTTGCAAAACTTAAATCCTCGTACCAAAGTAATCTACTCAAGTAATCAATAGTCCAAATTTATTTATTTCCCATTGGTGCGGTATGATAGCATGATGGAAAGGTATCCACGAGCCTTCGATCTGCCTTGATGTAAAAACATAATAGCCTAGATTGATTGCATACCAGAGATGGAAAACGAAATTCTCGATCTTAATTACCATTTAAATTCTCTTTGTGCCCAGGAATAAAGTATCATGGGGCCACACTGTATTGATAGCCAGATGCGTTTGAAAGCTCGTCGTTCATGCTTGCAAAATGGTATAATTTTACATAGTTTGCTGTAGAAAGTGATAGCCAATTTGTACTCTTATAAAACTAGTTAGGGAGCAAAGCTTGTCATAAATTGCATGGTCATATTTAACGGGACGATTTCAACTGTTGACATTTCAACGTAGTTCATTTTGCGTTGAAAACAACCGGTGGGTTCTATTTGCAGGCTATCGATTTCCGAAAACAGGCATAAAGTAGGGACGTTTAGTGCATGATTCATACAGAAGATTGTCGATATTTTGATGATTTGAACATTATAGGGATTCCAATTCGGTGAGATACACATCGATAGAGATTGTAGAGGCTCTTATTCGGTGATATTGAGAGTAATTTCAGCAACTGTGTAGCGTTCTTAATTCGTGAAAGTGTGTTGAGCCCTGACTAAAAATATCAGCCAGCCCAAAATCGCCTTGACGCTGTTGCATGGATGCAGCTCGCTTTTTCTGCTGTAAACTGTCATAAACTATGAACCCCTAGGCGCTGTAAGCTGGATAATTTATTATAGAAGAAGAAACCAATCCAACACTTTCAAATATTCGGACTGTACCTTTTCTTATCAATCTCAAAACACAATCGTCCACAAACACCCTACAATCTCTGAAGATAACGCTAATCGGGACATTATTTATCTGTTACGTGCAACATCGCATCGTCATATACAATCATCATGACTCGACGTTCTCCGTCTATTTACAACATCGAAAATATTTACAAAAGGAAACAATCATACGTACATCAATGCAACATTCTAGTGATTTATATAACAAGGAATTTATTTGACATATTACTGAGCATAATGTATTTTCTTGAGACAAGCGCAGAGAGATTCCCTAGGGCGATTCCCCTAAACATGCTATTTCCTGTCATAAACTGTACGCAGCAGGTTCAGTTCAAATTTGTATAAGGAGCTCTTAAGAGTATCCCTAATCTCATGACTTTCAAACTCATCTGTAAAGAACATGTCTCTACAGAATGGCAGAGGGCAATGATAGGGGACGAACGCTCTCTAAAGGGGGCTCTCGCAGATTTTGGTTTCCATATTCCATGTCCTTTTTCTCATCGTAGAACAAAACGTTTGTGAACAGGATATCACCTATCTGTAAAAGACTGTAGTTTGCTAGCTTGTAAGAAAATATCAGCGCAGTTAGTTTTATAACATAACGTTTTTCTGCTCCAGTAATTACATTAGTGATTTATGGAGTTACGAGAGTAGGGTTAGGGAGTCTTTATAATATTTCCAATATGAAAACTACTTGAATTGATTCTGTCGTCTTCGTGTCGGTGTAATACTAATCATGGCATTACCTGATGTATCGCGATCTGGAGACGTTTCTACATAAAAGATAGTGAATAGCTTTTGGCCTCGGGTAACCAATCATGTAACAAGTCTGCTCCGTCACAGTTCGTTTATACAATATAGGATACTCTTTTCTCTTTGCCACTCACATTGCCTTAAAAAGTAGCCCAAAGCATGCAAATTTATAAGAAACCAGCCCAAAACCTACTCAGGACGTAAAACATTCGTAGGTAGCAACAAATGACTGTTTGTGTAGTTAAAAGTCGTCTGAATCATACTCCTCCAGGTATGAAGTGCTGTCGCATGTTGTCTGCTAAAATTTGCGTAACGGGAAAAGCTTAATGCCACATGTCCACTAGACGATTTTTATGACAATCGCTACAAAATTCGCGACGCAAACACTTTGCTTATCTCCACATAAAGCAGGTTTTACAAATTTTCTAAACTTTGGCAAATAATAGCTACGTAAGCCAGTCTCGAATCAGGGAGATTGCCAGACGCATGCACGAAGCCAGCAGGGGGTGCGGGGGGGGGATGTCTTCCCAAATTGCCAAGCCGTTTATTCCTTTGAAGTTGGGCCAACCCGTCTAATCCGTTGTGTCCCACAAGCATCGTCGCCTGATGGCCTCTTCGTCCAAATGTAGGAGCTGTCTTCTCCGATCCTTCTAGTAGTGGTGACATACTCTCCATCGTTACTACTTCCTCTCTGTGCTTAGGTTCGCAGGCCAGTCTTGTTTATTTACTTACATAATACTCAAAATGTTTTTTTGAAGATAAGAACCCGTCGCATTGCTGCTCACAACCATGATGAAATACCCGATTTGAAGAGGTTGAGGCCAGAAAGAGGTTGAAAAAAAAACCGTTCCTACTTTTCATCCCGCGAATTATCTCGTTGCAGCGATGAAGAAAATCATAACTGCACATGCGTAGCCACGATCGGTACTAGCGGAACGGTGTCTTATGGTATGGGGGTTTTAGGTATTTGTAGTCGTAGATATTAACGTAGTTTAGGATTATACGTGCTTGAATTTTATTGGATAGTATTTTAGTTTTTTTCTTTCTACTCTGTATATACATCATGAGAAATTTGTGTATCAGTTATGTTATGGATAGTTAAGTTGTGAAGTTGTTGCGGAATAGGTGAAAAGCAGACTTGCTACACGAAGTAGTTAAGTGAATTGGATTGGTTCTTTATTCAAGCATTTTCTTGCGCTCTAACATCCGAGAAATTAGCGTTGTCGAGCGCGTAGTCGCATCAATACCTAAAGTGTATCTGTTAAGCTTAGGCAACTCTTTTACAAGCTGGACAACGTTGATACCAATTATGTACTGGATAGCTTTATGTATTGTGAAACTAAAAAGTCTGGTGTGGTACAAAAGCTATCCGTGTATCCGATCCTATCCTACCTTAAGGAGTGGAATCGTGTATTGACCTTTCTCATATTTATGCATTTTAAGTAATAGATTATAGTAGTGGAACAAACCTGACTGAAATAAACTGATATAGTTTTGCTTTGGAGGTGGTCGATGTCGTGTTAGGTTTTTAAACTTGAGACTTTAGACTAGTGCATCCGGTGATATTATGGAAGGAGATTAAAGTTATTCTAGTTGTCCTTTGGCAAAACGTCTCTTCAGATTTATCATGGCCTTTAAGAAATGCAGATGAAGGCAGTGATGCTTAATTTATCTGCTTTTTACTAGATCTTGGATTTCTTACAAAGCAAAATGCCCAGAACTTATGTAAACAACGCGATGAATCAGAGGTTGGGGCGAGTTGGCATGCCTTTAGGGAGCATGCCAGTATCAAGTGGAGGAAGCAGACGCTACCGTGGTGGTTTCAGTAGCGACTCCTGTAGTGACTATAGTAGTGATTCCGATGGTGAATACTATGGAGCACGTGGACTGTCTAGTAGAAGTTGTGGGGCGAGCAATTCGTCAGGCAAAACCTATGTTGATAATGCATACAACAGGCGCCTAGGTAGAGTTGGAATGGAACACGGCAGTATGGTAGTTTCAAGAAGTGGTACTTGCAGTCAGTCAAGCAGGAGGAACTTCTCAAGCAAGACCTATGTAGACAATGCTTACAACAGACGCCTGGGTAGGGTTGGAATGGAACACGGTAGCATGGTAGTCTCAAGAAGTGGGACTTGCAGTCAGTCAAGCAGCGATAGAGATGATGCTGATGTTAGCATCAAAAGATATGTCAATAATGAGATGGACGGACACTTCGGAGGGGTTGGTCAGTCAAGCAGCAGGAGCTCCTCAAGTAAGACCTACCTAGACAATCCTTGTAACAGAAGTCGGGAAAGAGTTGGAATGGAGTATGGAGGTAGGTTTGTGACGGATTGCGGGACAAGAGGGCATACCGAAACTATAGGACCGTACAAAGATAACTTCATGAACAGAGAACTGGAAAAGGTTGGAAAACTGGTTGGCACCGCCGAATACTCTTCAAGCAGCGATAGCGATGATGATGGTGTTAGCTTCAAAAGATGTGTCGATGATGATATGAAGAGACACTTAAGAGGGTTTGGTATGCCTCTTGGATCCGAACCTGATGATTCTGAACAAGGTTCACATGTGTACAAAGAGAACGTGTATAACAGTAAACTTGAATGTGTGGGAAAGAAGGTGGCTACAGTTTCTAAGCATGGGTTAGAAACAGCGGAAGTGAGAAATTTGATGCAGAAGATCTTTGCGGTAGGTATTAAAAGAATTTCTTTTGAGAGTGTTTTTAATTACACAAATGCTATATGGTGCGTATCTCAGCCAAATAGCAGACTTGAGTCTAAGAAGCATTTATTGCTTTTATTAGCATTTTATGATGTTTAATTGTTGCTTGTAGTTGTTAATTGCTTTATGATAATCTTGGCTGCATGGCACATTTTCCCAGTATTATGGGCACGTGTTTTGCGACAGCGTGATAAAATTGTGGAAATTTTTTTATGGAAATCATATTGTTAACAGTTTTGCATTTCTTTCAGTCCGTGAATTTGGATAGCGTGTCATCATTATTCTTTTTGCAAACATCGACTATACTTATTCAGACTTGAAAAGATTTCCGCCAAAACTGCATTATCTAAACTTTTAAACTTCAGAAACTATTATATTCTAAATGATCTTTTACTGATCTATATTGTCGGTATTCGTAGGGTTAAAGAGCTTTTTACCCGTTATATTTGGTTTATTGGCTTTAGTGAAGGGTGGGGCAACTGGTGGTGTAGATGAACATTGTGACATAGTAGGTATTTGATGCCCTTAAAAGATGGATTTGTGACCCTAGTACACCGACTGAGCTACGCAGTACAAGGTTGGAGAAAAGCACTGTGGAACATTTGACGAAGACGTGAACAAGTTGCTGAGGAAGGTGAAAGGAACCATGGAAGGAAAGCTGGCGAAACTGCCGGAGACAATTTACGAAGAAGGACTGAGCAGGTTTGGACTAGAAGTAGAGAAAGAGTTAACGTAAAGCAATCATGTAGAATACGAGATAAGATAAAGGGAGTGAAGAAGAAAAGAAACGGCTACGAACGTTGTGGACTAGAGCGAAGGTCAATGAGAAGAAGGAACTAAAAGTGCTGGGTAAAGAGACAAAGAAGAAGTAGTTGTTGAGGGACGAAAGAAGAGCTAGTTGGAGAAAGGAATGAAGTAAGACCTGGAAAGGAAAAGAAAATTTCTTGGTCAAGGATGATGTTCAGGGCACGAAAGTCACGACGCGTAACATTGAAAAAAGGGGTCTAAAAGTAAGATTCTTCATTAGGGCTAACCAGATACCAACTGTGAAAACCGGTAAGAAGCCTTGGTCGTTTATATTGGGCATTGCTCAGCGATAGAAGCCATGGCCGAGAAATACAACAGTCGGCTGAAGACGGTATGAAAGCGATCGACAAAACGTCACTGCCTGGAAAATGTAAGTGCTGGTGCCTACAAATCGTTATATATCCAAGACTGCTGTGGCCAATGATGATTTACGATCTTGCTATTTCGAGAGTCGAAAGGATCGAACAAAGATGCAATTGCTGTATCCCTAAAAGTCTGGGATTACCGAAAATGCTGACGTCAGTGGCATTATACAGAAATGCAGCGCCGCTTAAATTGCCAATGGTATCAATAATGGAAGAATTCAAAACAGGAAAAGTAAGAACAGTGATGACCATCAGATTTTCCAAAGGTGATCAGATAGGAGAAAATCCACCAGAAGTGCGAACGGGAGGGAAATGGAAGGCAGAGGAGACAGTAGATGGAATAGTCAATCAACTGGAGGACAAAGACATCGTCGGATCAGTCCAAACCAATCGTGAAGGACTTGGGGCACGGGCGTTTAGACCGTTTTGTACAAGTAGTGATATCGAGAAACGAATATTTGCAGTAATTGAAATACGAAAGAATGAGAACGCAGAAAGAAAAGTCAAGCTAGTACAGTTCAGGGCAGTGCTTGCACTTAGGTCAATGGTACTTGAAAGGGAGGTTAGTCGGAAAGATGCATGGGCGTGGGAGACAGCCAGAACCTCTTTTCTGATAGAATCCACGTTTGATTTACTACCATTACCAGCAAATTTGACACGGAGAAAGCAGAGCCAGGATGACAAGTGCAAGTGTGGCCAAAAAGGAGCAATGAATCCCATCCCACTGTCTAGAGATAGACAAACTTGGAGACATAACCAAGTACTGGAAGTATTCTAAGAAAAGCTGAAGGAGGAAGTATGCAAGGGAAACACACCAAAAGTCGAAAATCAATTTTGTAAAAAAAAGGAAAGAAAGTTACGAGGAAGAATAGAAAAACAACGAACGCTGACAACAGATGGGAAGGAGAGGGAAGATCACGGTGGGCTTAGAAAGACCTCTGGTCTTCCCTTTGGCAGCAACCGAACAAAAATTCGGATATAGTGCTATGGAGTGATGATGATAAGAGAGCAGTCATATTGGTTTCGTATTCACAAGGGTAACTTAAGCTCATCCAGCTCCCATTACAAGCTTATTGTTCGATTATCTCGTTGAGATCGTATTCATAAGGGTCGATTACCGCTAAGCCTTCGCTTCTTTGCTAAGCGTATCGAAGGGCAAAATTAGTAGAACACTAGAAGGCTTTAACCTGGTTGCAACCAGTTTTAAGCTATTTTCCTTCTTTCAAATTCAAACTGCGAAGCTGTGGTGGACAGAAGCAGAACTGTTGGATGTATTTAGTGATGAGGAATGCATGCAGAGATATTGATTTGACAAGACCGAGCTTGAGTTTAAAGGCGATCTTGTATGAAGTTGTGAAGGAAAGGAGAACGTGAAAGGCCAATTAATCAAGTACTGAGATTTAATGTAGCCTCAGGTATGTTTTAATTGACATTGGATATTTTTATCTTAGCCTATAGTGTGGACACTTGTTTGGAGAGCAAGTGAGACACTTGATAAGCATTTTAGGACTTCCATTGATTTTGAGCTCTTGGAGGGACTGATAGAATTGTTTCATAAGGTAGTTGCAACGAACGATTGCCAAAACCATGGCTGTAGTGATTTGTGTTGATCGTCGTATTTTACTTGTTAGGAGGAAGCCGTAAAATCTCTCGAAACTGTGTTTTTGTATGTAGTCATCGTAGTTATATTTAGATGATTCCCGCTTGAGAATAGATTCGTGCCTTGTAAACGATATGTCTCGGATGATCGCAACAGTATGAAAACACGACAGTAAGATGTTACCGGTGAGAGCGAGACAGAAGATGATGACTCAATAATAGATTTTGAAAAGATAGTCAGCTTGCCTGCTTCCTTGAAGAAACCTTTGACTTCACATAACCAGAAGAATACTTTTTAGATAGATAGGGGATCGCTCTTACGAGCTTCAACACCTTTGATTTACACAACAGTTAGACCCCGTTTATACGAGATCGGATCCATCTGGGAGCGGATCCATTTGGATCCGTACTCGTTTTTGCAGGCGTTTACACGGGTACGGATCTAAAATTGACATGCGTTTAGACGAGATCGGATCCATTTGGTTCCGCTTGAAAGCGCATGCGTGGAAACAGTTTTCAAAATTGGGCGGGAAGAGTAGACTTGCTCAAGTTGTTTGATTTGTAACCTGATACTGCTTTAAGGAGAGGAACACGGTTCTACCCTTTGTCTGATCAGTTGCCATAATCGGTTTAAATCCAGAGCAGTGGAACTTTAGAAGAAAAGCGTTGTATTCCTTGTACTGAGTTTTGTTTTGATTGGGATGTTTTGCATATCAAATTTGGCGCAAAAATAGCGGTGGCCCATGTGGAATATACCTCATACTGAAAATTTTGTAACCTCAATTTCGATCAGAGCCCATTTGGATCCGATCCCAAGCGTTTACACCAGACCTGTCTGGTACCGGAGCCAAACGACATCAGTTTCCAAAGCGAGCACGGATAGCAGATCCAAATGGCACCGAATCCACTAGGTCCCGTGTAAACGCAAGGCCGATCCGTACCAGTTTGGGAAAAACCATTTGGATCCGCTCTCGTGTAAACGCAGTCTTAGAGATCAGTGATCCAGTAGTTCTTTCATAACGAACTTCGCGTTTTGTACCACCAAAAAGGACTATCTCTATCGGCTTCAAGCTTAACAAGCCATTAAAATTTGTAATCATCCAAAAGTTTTAGCAAAAAACAAAATAGTCATCCATTTGGCAAAGCATTTTTTGAACGTCAACTTGTGATACCTCCTGCAAGTTAATTTAATATGATAGTGTATTCCCTTCAAAAGTTATGAAGCGTGCTACAAAGTAAGAATAATATTTCGAAGACACTAAATCAATAGATAGTATACCACAAACGGGATTTAATTTAGTGCCCATCAACGGCGACTACACTCTAGTCTCTAATTCATCATTCTTATTCCAACCTTCCCCCCGGCTATTAAATTTGGGAAACATTTCCAACCGTTACATTTCAATTTGATCACAGATAGCGAAATTAGCTACACTCTTTAAACCACACAAGGAAAATAAAGGCAGGCTTTTCCGAAGGCATGCTTTTACGAAGGCAGGAAAAAGTCTTAAAGAAGAATTGTCATTCAAATTAGAATAACGAAAGAAAATAGCAAAGATAATTTAGCTCAAAACAACAAAGCTCTTTAAGAAATCTAAAAGAAGATCATGTAAATATTTTTAACATGTTATGTTTATTATTAAACGAAAGCCGAAACAAAAAAAAAAAAAGAAAAAACACTGCTTTTTATCATCACAGTAACTTTATTTTTTTATCTTCTGTCAATAGACTTTAAACATCGGTTTTGTTACCATTAAACCTATAAAAGGAATTTTTTGTGGGTTTTTGAGCCACAAAACCAGAAAAAAACGAACAAAGTAGTAAATAAGACCCTTTCCAACAGAATTTTTTAAAATACTCCAAGAATTTGTTTATATACACTTCTATTACGTTTTTATTATTAAGACAACAAATTCGGGGTGGGGGTGGTTAAACCTCCTATCCCCCTAACAACTGCTCTGCGGACATGTCTTGACGCTAAATTGATAATTTTGTTCAACAATATTTCGGGAATATTAGGTTTTTTAGACTTTTTTGATTTTATAACATGAAATCAAATTCTTCTATACATGAGAGGGCCTCTCACCCCGAAAAACCCACTTTTTTACATTTGCATTCGATCTATAAGAATTCTTGGGTATTTAAAACTAACATTAAAGAAGAAAGCTGTTGTCTCTTTAGTGCTCAAATTACGTGCTTAGTCCAAATAAATTCCTCCAAAGGGAGTAAGTTCAGAGGTTAAATTCTCCTCCTTAAATATTCGAAGAACCAATAATGAGAAGGTTTCAAAATTTGACCCTATAGATATGTTTCGAAGCTTAAGATATCTCTTTCTCCTCCCCACTAAAGACCCGCTGATATCCCCCTTAAGATGGGGTGGGCAACTACTTTATATAATTTTAGTTTTGTTTAATGAAGTATCAATAATATATATTAAGCGTTCTTTTATATGGTCCTTCTCAGCCCAAAATTGGTGTTTCACGGTGCAACAAG
>JAAAKL020001831.1:0-19446 GCA_010016065.2 Carybdea cf. marsupialis auct. non (Linnaeus, 1758)
TTTTAACGCGCAAAGCAGTAAATACCAGTCCATCCCCCGCCCCCCCCCCCCCCTGAAACGGCCAAAGCAAACAAACCGTCCTCTCTCACCCATTAAAACGAGCGAAAAAGCAACTAACTTAATTTCAAAACACTGCAGATATGTACTCTACAACAACTGGGTTATGAACCATGAACCAACACCATAGCTATATGCTGTTCTGATAACTGACCTATGCTGTCCTAGTCATAACTTTCAAAGGTGTACTCACAGACTAGCCCTTCCCCCTCATCTGGATCCCTTGACACAAACTAAGGAACTATTTTATAAACAAATTATATTGCTTAAAACTTGTAATGATTTATATTTTATACACTGACACCTAATCTATTACTTGACACCATATGTTCCCGTGATCTTACAGCGTCCTCTCAAATGTTACCAATACCCCATACGACGAAGCCACTGGTGCAGATGTTGTTATCATGTTACCGTAACTTGATTGGCGGAGCCTGAGTTCCCGTGGTTATAGTCCTCATATTACTATAATTTCGTAAACTTTTCCTTAACCCCCCTCCCCCCCTATAAACTAATTTTCTAACTGACGATGTTCTCAGCAATTTTCCCCTCTCTCATTTAGGTAATGACAACAAGCAACAAAGTGTCTCTATAATAAGAAAAAAACAAGAATCGAATTTTCGTATGCTCTCAAAGCACGCAATCCTATCCAAGTCCGTGGTCTTAAATGCATATTTAACGCGAAAGTGAAGACAGCTTGCGAGTCTTTGATAAAAATTAGGTGCTCATCTCAACTATAAACTTAGCATAATGTTAGTATACAGGTTTATGAAAAAACGGTTGAGATTTCGGAATCAGTCGAGACGGTGACATTCCTCATTTCGGGGGGGTGGAGCCCCAGTTTGTCGGCTGAGTGTCGGTTACCCTGAGTATTTAATACAAAGGGCAAGGACTGTACTTAAAAAGAAACTAAATCTTCCTTCCTACATTCCTTAAAGCACATCCAATGCTTTTGAGTACGTAGGATCTCGCGGCAGCAAATAAAGATAAGGATTTATCAAAACGTGTCGAGTAGCGGTATAACCACTGATCTTTAAAAAAGACTGGATCGAGCTTCACATTAATTCCAACAGCGAAAAAGCGTGGCTACGAATGCTGGCCCCTTAAAGTTAAAATAGCGCGGGAAGGTCCGCAGTACAACTTACTATTGTTTAGAAGCTTGTTTGACGGGGACTAAAACGGTGCTCAAAAAATGACCTCGCTTTGAGACGGAATATGCTTGATCCAGTGCTTTGTAGCGATAAGCGGGTAATAACCGGTTGAGGCTACTATAATCTTAATCGTCACCAATCACTCGCGCCGATCATTGTAACATTGATAGAAGTGTTAAAGTGATACAGCGAGTCATGTCAGGCGCACCAAATCCTGTAACATTACCAAAATGGTCACCTACCCCATTCTAAATGTAAAGACGTTGGTTCTGGTCTGATTTTCGGTGATAAATGCGGTGTGCACGGTATCCCTGGACAAACGGGTAGTGTAGAAATATGAGCCACTGGTGACCACTGTAAAGGATAGAGAGAGAGCGAGAGAGTAAAAAAGCAATCCTCAGTATAAAGCTTTGTGCCACATAACACAGTTCTAATATCAAACACTGCCTCTTTTCAAGACACGATGAAACCCAATGGTTCTAAGAATCGTTAGTTAACTAATGCTCAAAACTCAATTTGAAGATGAGGGTCATATAGGGTACAACTGAATTATGTAACACAAAATCTCACAGATACAAAAATTTCAATTTGATAAATGTAAGTAAGTCACTACAAAGTTAATAGGGGGGAATGAGAGTATAGGTTAACAATTTCTATTTAATGTACAGGGAGGTGCGTTATGGCAAACGACAGTTCCTTATTTTCGTCTTTTGTTCACCAGCTTATCTTGAAACATCATTTCAATCAATCATCTGTTCCCCTCCATCCATTTCAGACACTGACATATAATGAAAAGCTCAAAATGAAGGTTCCTCGCACTCGGTCATGGGTCGATCATTTAATGGTCTTAGATACAATTTTAACACTCATTACATACTTCACATCCATTTAACAAAAGTACGAGACAGTAATTAAAAACTATTTATGTTCTTTGTGCGGAAATATTATGCAATAAACAAAACTAAATGTGTAAGAGAACTTGACGTATTTAATGTCTACTTCATGTCTATTACATCCTTGCATTGCAAAAGATCCAAAAAGCATCTACAAATAGTACAAAAGTTACAGACTTATGACTTACGCCTTCACAAAGTTGGAATACTTAACAGAGGGTTTATGGCTTGCTTGACCTCGAGGAGATAAAAGCTTTGTCAGTGAAAGAGAGGAGTTGCACGTTTACGATATGCCACGAAACGTAAAAATGATTACTTACAGGACCACGTCCACCAGCTCCATGTGAAGTTACTCTTAGTTTGTATGTATGACCTGGCATAAGGCCGTCCGCTGCATACTCTGTGTTAGGGCCCTTGCAAACCTCCTTGTATGGTCCACCTTCAGATTTGAAAACAAATATAAACGTATTATTTATTATTCCTAAATAAATGAACATCGACATAACACTGGCAACCTTTCAAGAGACAGAGCCACAGAAAATTATTTACAGTACTTGCAAAATGGGTGGCAATGGACACAGCTACAGAAAGATAAAATGTGCCTTTTAACTAGCTGGGGCGGAGGTGTAGTGATCACTTTACTATCTAGTTCAACAGCATGTGACCTATAAACACCAGTCAGTGACCCATTCATTGGAAACGGTCCTATCCGGCATAAGGGGTTTCTAGTTTTCATGTCGCTGCAGAAGCTGGACCGCAATAGCCCAAGCTAAGCGACAAGTAACGCGAGTATATATTAATTGCATACCTTGACCATCGTCCATTTCCAGACAATAGGAAACAACTGCCGCTCCGCCAGTGTCTTTCGGTGCGTCTGGTTAAGCACGATAAAAGAAAGCTAGTCAATATGGCAAAATGATTCGTAAAGATAACACTTTCATATACGACATAACACACACTGTTTCCTGGTTACCTAAATTAAGCGAATGTACGGATCAGGCAAATGGAAAAGCCTTTACAAAAAGAATTCATAAATGAGAAACATAAAGCAGAAAGCAGAAACAAATATGGAAATAATGCATGTTAAAACGAAGATAGTACGACTCCTGAAAACATGTCTTGATGGGGGGCACAGGGCACAGGGCTGTTTCACTCTCCTTGTAACAAGATGTACATACACATAATAAGGGCGTCATCCTGGCAATTACATAGATCTTCCTACACTATCCTTTACCAAATCTCATCTTTTACAAGCTCTCTTTTAGCTACTAAATTTGTTCCTTAAGAGAATACACTTCTTACATACTGTTCACTGTGCACATCCCCTGAATGGGACTAGGGCAGTGCCGATTCAAATAGAGCTTCTACAAGTGCATAGAGCACATATAAAACGGATGCCCTTTCTAAGTAACCAACGGCCCTTCCGGAAATCGAACCCCAACAGTCGGAAACTGAAGGAAAAGAACTTACCCACTATACCACGACGATTCATATACGTGGTATTTCACAAGGCAATTTTCCACTGAATTTTATCTCTGAATGTGTCTCTTTCCCCTGCACCCCTCCCCCTATATCTGAAGTCTATTTCCATTTAAAGACCTGGTTATGGGCTTATATTGTGCGTTGCTTGACAGCCTAATAATACTGCTGACATCAAAAGAAAGGGCATATGAGCACGTGCAACAATAAATGACAGTCTTCGAATATGTAGCAATCAAATGAATTTTTCTAATTTAATGGTCGTCTGATAAGAAACTATTGTGGTTTTTCAGGTTTGCAGTGCGTTTAGCTGACTTCTTTCACTTCCCCTGAGGCCTTCCCAGAATTTGGGAAAAGCATGGAATTTTCCAGGCTTCCCATGGTCTTCACATACCTGCTTTCGAAGAACAAATAAAACTAGAGACCCAGGAGACGAGAAACAGCAGCACCAATTTGCTATTCATTTCTTGCCTTACCAGCATAGTAAGAAACTCTCGATTTAGTTACTGATATTTAATCCAGTCGACAGCATCACTTCGTCTTGCACAAAATAGCAATCTTACAAGTATAATTTCTACAGAAAAAACCTACCCCAGGATACAGTGAAAGAATTTGTTTTCACTTTTCCTTGCAACTTCGGCTTTTCCATTTTTCCTGGTGGCTCCGGTAACGTTGCAAATGCTATAACTGTACTGAACTTGCTCGAGCCTTGACTGTTTGTTGCCAACAGCTAGAAAACAAAATCAAGAATACCAGTTTTGACACTTATACACCAAATCTTTACACAACACCTGTACATGGCGTGCACAAAGTATTAATAACATGTATACACCATCTATGCAACGTAGATGAAACCTTGAAGCAACATTTATCGAGCGGCAAAAAAACACCATCTATATGTTCTATCAGTGACAAGGAAGTTCGCTTACTTTCACCATAAAATACCAAGAGGAACAAAACCCAGTACTAACGTTGTCAAAGGATCAGCCACATAATACGAACCAACTATTCTCAATAGTAGATGGTCACAAAGCAGGGAGTTATTATTTAAAACACCGGCAAAACCCTCTTCCCGACCCACTGTCTACCAAATCTCTTTAATAAATGTACGTAAAATTAAAAGAGCGCAACTTCAACATAATAGTGGTACGATAATAGTATGTATTACAATGAAACTATTTTATTCAGGAGGTATAATGTGTGATGGAGTTTTGAGAAACTGCATTTTATACTTCTACGTACCTCACCCTTGTGTTTTACATTATTGTGTATAAACAGCAGTTATACTTCTTAATTAAAAACCGATGTGAAGTTAACCTTACATGGCATGGCCTGGCACAAGGGAGCTGGGGACTAGTAGGCCCAAGCTCAGCAAATTCATAACTTTTGTAACACGTCTACAACCTACTTCCCACTTATTTATAGGAGTCATTTTGAAGTTTTCACGACTTCCGCGGTGCACGAAATTGGTCACGTGGACATGGTGTATGACCATTTGGAAATTCTTCTTCAATTTTCTGCAAAATTTGCGGTCCCAAATAAACCACTTTGTAATGCAGTAGATCATACTTTTCGTAACAATTACACATGACAATTTTTAAAATCAAATGACATCTCCTTAATCTTAAAAGTTATCAAAACCACCATAAATATCAGATAAATAAAACCAAGTTTCAATTTAAAATAAAAACCAATCCCAAGGTGAAAAATGTGATACGTTCATCAAAAGTTGTATGGAGCATCAATTGTTTTGGCTCAATTTACTTTTGAGAATCACTATATGTTTTCTAAAATCGAATCAAATAGGAACATAAATTTCTAAATTTAGTGTTAATTGACGTTTACCACATTATGCAATATTGTGACGCCACATTTCAATAAATGTAAAATATTCTGTGTCTATCTACTTGGCATGTGTTTTCTTAGAATACTGCCAAAACCCTTTTACACGGCCTGAATAGGAAACTAGCCATCAAGGGCAGATCGTGGACACATAGGAGATAGTGAAATGTCTTCACTGGCACTGAGGGCTACTTCGACACTTTTCCCCAAAAAACTATCACATTTCGTTCAGTAACATTCCTGGAAAGGTGCCCATTTTTCACCAGTAAATGGTGCGTCTTGTTTGTTGAGTGGATTCGCGCTCAACCACCTAAACACATTACCAAGAATTTAGTTTCCTACTTGATGAGAGTTAAAAACTCGCTACTTCCCAATATCAATAGTACAAACCTCTCTAATAGAATCAATATGCCACTACAATACCACCTGTACGGGCAATTACCAGTAGCTGATGTGACAACAACGGCCATGCTACACTTCCTGTAACGCAGACATCAATATACATATCCTGTTATTATTTTACTAGAAAACGTCGATGTCGAAGCACAATACAATGTACTATATATGTATAAGTACTTAGGCAGACACACTAGCAACCATGAAATAAATAGTATAGAACTCCATAAACATGAAATGCATAAGGTGCTGGTGGGGATAGAACCCAGGATCTCCCACAAACGCACAATTTAATACAGTGGTAAAGTCGGGGTTTTCGCTGTAGGAGATCCAAGGTTTGATCCCTGCCAGCGCCAGTGAAACCGCTGGGGGAGGGGGGATAACATTTGACAAAGGGGTAGATATAAGAATGGAACAGATAGAGAAAAGAGAAGTGCAATCATTGTGAGTGTGTATGTGGGGGATGTGGGGGGGGGGGGAAGACATACTTAACTGGGATACGAACGGTAGCCGATTAAAAGGAACGCTCACCAAGAAGATTCATTAACGACGAAAATTAGATTTCTTACAATGTTATATACAACCGTGTCCCCTAAAAATGATAAGATTATGGTTTTTATATGATACGCTACTAAACTGAAAAACATTAATATAGTGAGTATATCTGACAATTTATGTCAATGATTGCCTTACCCTGAACTTGTACAGAGTATTCCGAAGTAAATTTTTACATGTATAATGCCTTTGTTCCCCACAATAAACAACCATAAAACCATATCCCTACAACAAAACCACAGAAAAATTGACAGTAAGTCAGATTGCTATTGAAACTGAATGTTTGTTTCATAATTATCAAACATGAGCTATTAACGAACTAAACTTCTTCGCTGTGACTGGCATAGTATAGAAGAGTATTAGTCTTGGTTATTTCGACAACATTGAAAATTGAAATGGCAAAATGGACTCTCCTCAATCAGGGTTTCGTTAACCACAAGATCCTTTTAACAGAGCTAAAGAAATGGCGTCGCAAAACAAAGCATAACAATTCGCAAGGATTTTTTGGGGGAAACGGCGTAGTATTCATTACTGGTGATTTGTGGGTGGGCTAACATAAACCCCTTCAATGAAAAAGTTTAAGGTATGCGTCGCTAAGAAAGACATCGCATTTTTCTGTGGAGAATTGAAGGTGAAATTCGCGGGAGATATAGAGTCCTGGCCTTTGAGGTTAACATATGGTAATAAGCCCAGAAATCCACAACGTCAAGATCTTTGCAGGGGCAGGGGTTTGTATTAAACACCTTCGATTTGTGTATTTGGTTCAAAGTAAGCATCTTTTAAGTATTGCCAATAAAATTGGAAATATAATTGAGGATGAAAACGCAATCCATTTTAGTTTAAGACTTTTTGAAGACAAAATCCGCTGTAGTGCACAGTGGAATGAAACCGTAACCACATTTAAAAACAAACTGAGGAGAGTAGTTGCTAGCTTTGTTGCATCGAACCGCTATCAAATAAATCGCGCCTTCTTGCCAACAGGTTTTTCAAAGTCAAGCTAAACAAATATTCAATCGTTAAACTTACACTTTTTTCGTCCTCCATTTCCAATTTGTATTCCATAATGGGGGCTGAAACGAGTAAAAGTTCACATGGTTTAGTAAGCATAAATAATATATATAATATATTTCAAAGGTAAAAAACAAACAAGACATTTTAAACAAGCTTTGGAGCTTTACTGCTCTTCGTCTGATGAAGTAGTTCTAGTAATTTGGGTTCTCTTTATGCAGATGTTCGCTTGCCTAAGCTTACTAAAGTTGAATTTGTACTGACCTGACCTCTACCTATGTGCACCACGCTAATATAAATTGGCACCAAACCGTTCAATTTCTTTCAATTGTTGAAAGCTATTTCATCCTTTTTGTATGTATAAAGTTTGAGATAACTAGTATCAAGTTAACGTTATGCTTGCCAAGAATGCATGCTGACTGTGGTTGTCTACGAGGACAACAGATGAAAGGGGGCACGAACTTACCAAAGGAATTGTGGAAAAACAAGGCCTTATTCTTAACAAACACAGTATATCTCTATCACAGCAGATCTCTCTTGTTACTGACCTCCATTATTTGCTGGTTCATTCCACATCAATGCAATCATAGTTGTTCCAGATTCAGTTAATTTAGGTGGTTCAGGCGCATCTGGTGGGCCAGCACTTGTAAGACACTTCAAAACTTGACTAAATTCACTATGAAGGGAAAGCAAGACACGGTGTAGATATGTAATCACTTTAAGAAAAGCTAAAATATAACTGATGCAACAGCGATAGCATACGACGCGAAATTGTAAACATATACGTCTTTGCACTGATGACCAACGAGGCTACCCTGGAAATAGATACAAGCCTACACTTGAAGCTAACTTCAAATAAGTGAATGACAAGAATCCTTTCATTCTGAACCAAGCAAACACCTTCCAGCTAATAAATTAATAAGACAACTTCATAGCTGTTCATTTTAAAAATATGGTGTCTCATTTAAAACATATATGGCGCTCTACGAAGAGACCAGAACCTGAGGATGGTGTCTCAGTTCCTGTCATGTAACTATTGATCTTCCTTTTGATTGGTTCACTGTAAGGTAAACCAGTTTTGGAACCAAAACTGATCAGATTATAAAGCTACGGCAGCTTATGGACAGGCTACAAGTAGTTATCCGCCAATCATGTATGACAAACAACGGCAACTAACACCTAGCCTCGTGTTCCACAATTTGGACTCATAGGCCCTGTAAATCCGAAGTTTGAAGACGCCCTTTTACAAATATCTAAGCTGCGCATGGAAAAGCTTTAAACCAAATATAAATAGAAATTAATAAGCTGTATTAATAAACCTTAACACTAATCTATGTAAAAATGCTCCAACATTTAAAACACGGTCGGACATGAACGACAGACCACCAGCGAAGGGCAACAAACCTATGAAAAAGTACTCTATGAAAAATGAAGTTGGTTGCTCAGTGCATCGCCTAAGAAGTGTAAACTGTCGGTAAATCCTACATGCTCTTAACATTTGTGGATTTACTTGTTTTCAAAGTAAGAGAGTTTGCTGCCTCAAATAGTTTCAGGCTTTCGGAATTTTCAACGTATGCTTGTACTTCTGCTCATTCCGATACCCTCTCCCAAATTGCTACATAGCTGACATGTCTTACGGTGTACCTAAACTCACTTTATCAGCCATCAGAGGTTCCTCGCACAACGTTGCCTAATGGGCTGTATGTTTGTTGTTATACAACCATATGTTACATAATGACATGTGGCGGGGTTAATGTGGGTCTGTGGGAAGTGAAGCTACTCGAGTTTATGATCTAGACCTTTGGTGCGTCAAATTCCCTCTTAAAGGAACACGGGTGAATCATTAACATTTCAATGTCCATCCCAATACCCACATGTCCTTGCCGAAATCCGAAATTTAACACGGCGGCTAAAACTATTGCCTGTGACTGATACAATTAACCTTAAAGATACTTAAAGATACTTGGGTAAGAAGAAGTTTTGAAAGTCCCCTTTTTCCCTAGGGAAACGGGGGAGCAACAAAGCCCCCCCCCCCCCCCCCCCCCCCCACACACACACACATACACAAATGGTATGTGACATGATTGATGATATCATTAATTCAGGTAGGGTAATTGGGTAAAGTAAAGTAAACAAGGCAAATGAAGAATAAGCCATTTCAACAAATTAACGCCAATAATACGCGGACGGCGTGTCCCCAATCATATGGACAAAATTGTAGCCGTAAAGCCTAATGGCCATCTTCTTTCTTGACTAATTTGGACGTTTATTACTACTTCCTTTCTTTGAAGACAATTAGGTTCATTTTCTTATATATCATAATAACGACAGTTGCCTAACTTTTAAAAGCGATCGAAATTATCTTAACCTAATCTTTTAAAAGAAATAAACAGAATGGTCACTACCGAAAAGTCCTGGATTCTGAAACGCAAATGGTATGACAATCACATCACCCGAATATACGAAATTAAAGGGAGGTTTTTCTTATAATCTCGAGAGGGTAGTTTGGAGTAAGCTGCCTTTACGACTGATTACGGTTAACAAATATCTTTAAAACCTTGTCCCCTATGTAATCAAATCCCAGCATGCAACCGCACAAAACAATACGCCCTCGCGAAAAACTAGAAAACTAATTGATGCGATCATGAATCATTTACAATCAACACCTGTAATTCATGTTCAACTCGAAATCTCCTTCCAGCTGCAACACGTATTAAGAAAAGTTCAATTGGGGTGCACAGTCTAGTGTTTAGACTCCTTCCGGTTTTTGATAGTTCCTCAAGTGGCACACACGTCAGTAAAATTGTACTTGGAGTCAAAACTATACTGATTATGAGTTGTCGCGGACATTTCGAATGCCCTCGAGTTGTTCTTTTTAAGAGACGGCTATGATGATTGCATTTGAAGACAAGCCTACATGGAACTGTGCACAAAATGTACCAAACGCATGGACATCTAACAAACAAATGATGATAAAGAGACGTAAACACTACTTAAGACCGTGTTCAAATTCACTTGCTGTCCATCAAGAGCATTTTTCAATGGATACGAAAAGGAACGGGCTCCTGAAATCAAGTACTATGGGAAACTGTGCTTGATGCATAAAATCACTGATCTCCCTTATTATCGTAGAGTCTTCTACCACCTGTAAAGGCAAAATCTGAAGGGCGAGCCTACAGAGTGTGACAATACAGACACTGAGCTAACCTGAATTCCGCAGAAAATATACACCAATGATTTATATCACATCAAAGGCAAGCAATGCGATTCTACCAGTCCCGTTAAACATGTTTAATTTTAACTGCTTTCATTGCTAAATAGCTTTCACTTCCTTCTTCACACCCACGAAAAGGTGAATCAATATGGCCACTATGATAGTCATTACTGATTGACAACAAAAATTGACACGACTCATCACATCCGGTTAAAATGAAAAGCAGTACCTAACATGATTCAAGTCTTCGAGGCTAGACATAAAACAGGCAACGAGTTACACGTTTTTTAAGTCACTGCTTCCGTATTCCTGGACGTCATATCATATGTAAGCAGTTAAGACAAAATGGTGTGGCGCAGAGGCAAACTTTCGCCAGCAAAATTAGAGGCTTCCAAAGCAGTGTCATTGGGACAAACTGGCTTAATGCGCTACAATCAAAGGGTTCGTGCCATGGCCTACGCAGTGCCCTAGATACAGAACTTTCTGTATCTGCTTATAAGCGGTTCTATTTTACAAATAAAGCAAGGTATGTGGAATCTTAAACCTTTATAAGCGCCTAAGTCAACAAACCATGGCCAGGACCGACGATATACTGCAGGTGGGGCTCAAATTGCATGTTCTCATTTTTATTATATCTTTCTGGTATTAGACTGTGATACAGAAGAAAAGCTATGACGTTCTGGGGAATATTTCGGCAAACTCCATAAAGATGACGAGAATATGTCAGACATACCTGGATCCGAAGCAATTGACTGCTTGCAGTTTAAACTGGCACAAGACACCTGGAGGCAGTTTATGGCTCAGTTTGTATTGACGTTGGAGACCTGAGTATAACTCTGCAAATTCCCCGTTCTGCTTCCCCTGTGTCAACAAAAATGTCACAGAAATAAATATTAGAAATTTACACATAAATTGATAGACAATGAACAAATGATTGCAAATATACATCAAATACCTTAAAATTCAAAGTAGCAGCAAAGTCAGGAAGTTGGGCAGGAACGGTTCCAAATTTGAGCATCTCATATTTTCCCTTATAGTGTAGATGTGGAATGTATACCTAGATTCATTTTGCCGCATGAAAAAAGTTATTTCTTCCTGACCTCTAATATTTCCATATTCCTAGCCTCTAAAAGAGCAGTAGAATCTATTTTGAATTTCATAGTACTCCTCTTTCCTCTGTACAACACCAGTACAGATTACGCATTTAGGCCTTGCAAGCAGGATCTGTGATTACCTCATGTAGAAGGTGGAACAACATTTTGACAAGAACTCTGTTTACCTAAACGACCTCCATACTTTATGTTTCAGCGACTTTTACAACAGACAATTAAAAGTGAGTTTATTATCACATTCCATCAACAATATCGATAAGGGCATTGCAACGATTGATCAGGGGTTTGGGGGGGGGGAATTGTTTAAAAACATAACATAAGCCAGCTCTAGAATAAAATTTCGATGAAAATCCCCGCTAGTTACTGCTCGTGCTTCTCACATTCAAGAACCAGTTGTTTAACAAGACCGTAATAAAAAAAAGAAAAGTAAAGAGAATGGACTACAGCATTTTAAATTAGTTTAGCACCACATTTTGTGAGGACGAAAACATGAAAATAACTATAAAGATCTCAAGGAAAGTCAAGACGGCATATCAATCATATGATATCAAAATATCGAAATATCGACAACGTTACAAACATAATTCATAAAATAATTAAACACCACAACCAGCACGCCTCTGTGGTAACGACGACTATACAATGGCAAATGTAGGAGTCACGAAACTTCATTTTGACAAGAAAAGCCTGGCAAAGTAAAAAGTTCAAATGTCTCAAATTTGAGGCAATCGGTGGTCCGGAATTGTCTGTACCTGATCTTGCTAGTGTTTCCTGCTTTTAAAGAAAGTACCTGCCATTGTGCCCTAAATTTTAAAAAACTGTAAAGCCTAAACTCTAAGAAAAACTATATCTTTAAAATACCATCAGTCCGAAATAATTTTAAGATTTGTGTAATCCTTACGAGCTATGGGCAGGAAAATAAGATACGGGCCAGGAGAATGTTGGAGTACACACACTGTTCTTCACAATTTTAAAGTCCTTATTGACACAAGGGCTGCTTAACCTTCCATCCTAATTACCAATCGATAAATCTAAATTAATTTGCTCAAATCCTAGTTGAAACACCCTAGTTCTTACCTCGTTCCAATGTAATCGGTACATCGTGATCGGTGATCCCCCATCATTGGGTGCCTAATGTCAAAATAAAAAAACTCGTTCATTGCTAAGAATAGAAGGTCTGCAGCCTATAGGTAAGGGTACGGTCTCACACTTGGATATACATCGTGTCATTAGCTCAGTAAGTGAATAATTTCATCTGAAAGTAGTATTGAAGTCGTTCCAAACCATGTTCTTTTACTTGTTCATACTATTATATATACGGCAGTAAGCTCAGGGCTAGTTTCTTTTTGTAAACTTTTGTGAGAGATTTCAAAAGATTTCGCTGTGTGCTCCTAGTCACACTAAGCAATTCTCTCCGTAAAATAGGAAAGAGCACTCAATGTAGTTCCAAAGATCTACTCCTTAATGTCCGCTACACACACTCTATAGGCCCATCACCAAAAATCTAAGAAACACAAAAATCCTGGCTTTTCTAACAAGTTAACTTCTACAAATTGGGACCAAGGATGTAATGGCTATAAACAGATTCATAAAGCTTGTCTTCTCGTTAATGTAAAACCCATTAAACAAGCCCCACAACAAAATCATGCGAATATTATTTGGGCATCCGTTTTAGCTTTCAAGGATTTTCTTCCATTTTCCTTGATATTCACTTCAGCGTTTTAGCCACGTGCCATGAAGGATAGCCCACTGTTAGTCACTTTCACTGGTGCCTTTGTAGCCAGAGGTAGAGCGTCAACCGATCGTGTGCGTTTGCAATAGTCCGCATGATTGACTTTATGAAATACGGTGGCCAGCAGAAAAGCACAGGTTGCACACCAAAAAGAAAATCCAGATGCTGTCAAGGGGTTTCAGCGTGGATTGATAGGAAACAATTAGGTGATTTGAAACATGGAACGCCCTTGGAGATAACAGTGTGGGCCCGTATTAAAAACTGAAAAGACGCAGTTGGATATCAAAGAATAGGGCACAGCTAATATCAGATCCCGAATTCCACGTGACGATAAAAGTGGGGCGCGTCGTGTTTTATATAAAATTTCCAACAACTGTGCCGATATTTGAATGCATATATCATCAAAATCAACTGTTTTCAATACATCATTTGCATTCTACCGGACATACCCCATGTTCAATTATTTCTTACTGATAAGCATAAACCAAAAATTGTGTCTACCTTTCAAAGCGACGTACTGTTATCAATTACCAACGACAATAAAAAAGAATTGCATCAAACCTTAACTGGTCTGGTCTAGACTGGAGACCGAGACTGACCACGAGAATCTAAACGGATCCCTTCTCTGATACGTAGATAATGGCGAAAGTCTTCGAACATTAACATCTGAACCAATTTCGAGCAATAAAAACTAACTCACCGCGAATGAGGTTGTTTACAGATGTCGAACACAAGCTAAATAGCCCCCGAAATTAGGGGCAGGAGTACCAGTACTGTAAATAACTCTGGGAGAACATTTAACGAGGAAAATCAGAATTAAACGGGCAATTTGGACATAATCAGTAGCTCTTTCGGAAGTTAAGGAGCGTCAGTTGATCTGTTGGATTCCATTACTTATCAAGTTGGTCGACAGTCTGCGACGCGTTTGCCACTTTTCATTACGTGAAAGCTTAAGAAATGGGACGGGACCATGTCTCATGTCATACACGTAAGCTTGAACGTTAATTGGCAGCTAGTGTTACTTGATGTATCTTGACTCATAACGGCTCTTCTTGCAGTTTCATTATCTGCAAACACGCACAAATATTTTCCTGATGTTTAACTACTCATATTGAGAGACTGCAAATAAAAGCGAAGTCTGAGCACTTACACTCCACTTCAAAAGTAAACTCGTTTTTGTCTTCTGGGTAACCCTCGGCTGCTGTGGAGTATCCGGCACAGTGGCTGGTGTTTCCACGGTAACTGCGTCAGAATGAGTACCCTTTTTCCCGTGAAGCAATGCGCATAATCTGAGACAAAACAACGTTAAACGCATTATAATAAGCAACAATTTATCTGGTTTAGGCTACAAACTTGCGGTTAAACGCATTATGGGTGGTACAAAACTAAATATTACTGACACTAAAAAGGGCACTTGTTGATGGGTTACAACTTGCAAGCGGGGGGGGGGGGGGCCTTTAGTAATTAGACCACCTTGTCAACGTATCTCACTTAAGAACACGACTCCATAACGTGAGTTCTCAATTGGTTACTCTCAAATTGCTCACGAAATGCTAAGACTGGAACATGGAAGTGGCTTTTACCATAAACTTCATAGACGGAGCCACTGAGGAACCAAAAGGACCATTCGCTCAAATACTCTACACAGCCTTCATAATAGTAGTTTTTGCTGTTCAATCCTTAGGTGAAGATATGTGCACTAAATCTTTTGGCTCCTCGAAAAAAGACGGTGGTAACACCGACGTATTCAATCTGTTTCCTGGTGAGGAAGGTCAATGGGGGACACCTATTCGAATTTGCTTCTTTTAAGCGAGATGATTATTCCTAAAAAGTATGTTTCGAGTAAATGAAGGCTTTCATAAATATGCGACTTAGTATACTTTCAGCCAAACTACTTGGTTAACGAACAAGTGCGAAGTCAAAGGACAAATATATCTTTCGTCCGTACCCTTAGGTACATTTCCACCTTAATTCATGAGCTAAAATATTGGATACGGATTATTCCATCAATTTTCTTAAGTTTCTTTTCTAAACATAAACACAACTGAATGCTTGGAACCGCCAACTATCGTTCCTCAGAAGACTATTCAAGAGGGACCTGGACTCCAATGAGGAAGAGAACATGATCTTATAATGGAACAAAGTTCTACATAGATATAGTATTTGCCATGACTATGGTTATCCGCATGACTGTACTCCTGATTGGCCTGGACCACATAATGATAGGAGGACCCCATAAAAACGAGAGTACAAACTACTCAAGGCTAAAGTATGGGAATCTCAAAAATCTTGGTCATTTTGGATGTCACATACGGATTACCATCACATAATTTACGTTTCAGGCATATTCACCTCAGGCTTTCTACTTCAAAAACGTCATTTGTCGGCTTTACGATGAATCTGGGACTCAAAACAAATGTAAAAAAACCAAGATAGTCCAATATCTACTGGCGAATCAATCAAACATGGGCGTTTGCAAAATTATCTTATCAACGCTGGACTTTCTGCAAGACCGTTTCTGAGTAACAGAAGATTATATTTGCATACATGTGTACAGAATTCAAATTATACAGAATGAATATTTCATGCTAATGATAGTATGCAGTTCCCATAATCGGTTGAAAATGTTTCTTCAATGAACAGGTAGGGGTGGATGACAGTTCCTCAATACGACGGGGTAGGAGAAGCAAATATCATTCATGCAAATATAACATATTGTAGTTGGCATTGTCACTGTTCTCAGATTATGTTGTCTAACATGTAGAGGGTCTGCGAGAAATAGAATATCACACTCGACGTATTATAGGCCTATGCTACTACTTACCTGAAACTGTATTCTGATGCGGGATTCAGCGAAGTGACGGTGTATTCAGCCTCTGTTCCTCTAAAAACATGGAAAGAATAGGGTCATACTAAGATGCATGCGTCAATAAGAAAACCACAAGCTTTTCTTTTGGTAGAGGCATCCGAGACGTCTTACGAAACTGGAAAAAACCGAGTTGAAAACATCCATTTATTATACAAGGTGACATTGCAATACACATATATTCACGGGTGACTGCTCATGCCGATAGTAACCATAGATGCATTGCGAAACAGGTCTCTACTTAGGTACTATAAACTGTTACGCAAACATTTGCCAGTTTTCTTGACTTACTTACTTTTAAATTAAATAAGCAGAAATGAAGCTAAACATTCAAGGATTCTTCTCGACTTCACTAAGTAGCAACAATTTGATCACAGTTTGGAAAATGCTTAACATGTTTACATCCTTGGAAGAAAGCTTTGAATTTTAGAACAGCTGGGTGTACCGTACACACTCCATCAAGGATACGGGCACATATTTGAATAATAACACTTTGCCATGGGAGGTTATTCGACTGGCCGACATATTGGCAAAGCTGCTAAAGACTTAAAATAATAACTACCAAAAACATTGCAAATCTTTTATATAATTTCTACGTATTACAGTGGTTGTTTGAGCTCTTTTGAAGTACAAGGTATTTCGGCTTGCGGCACGTTCCTGGGGAGAAGGTCTCCAAAACTATTACAGGAATTGTTTCCTTCATGCAGACTTACTTGCAGTACCGATCATGCTTTTCACGAGTTAAATTCGATCAAGCTACTCATGAGGCCTTTAGCAGACCGGGAGCTTGTCTGTACAGGAACTTGTTTATGGAGGCTTTTTACAGGGAGATGGCGAATTGGAGGGGTTTTGGTAATACGAATGTTTATTAAGTACCAAACAAAAAGTAAATTTATGCCCACCAGACTACCATGTGATAAAAATGCTGTTCATTTCCATATCTAAGTGTGTTATCCCGGAATTGAGGAGGAGGGCAGGGTGAAGCCCCTCCAATAAATGATTTTGACTATCTTAGTCTTTTTAGATTTTGCTGTTCGGCTGTTTGCTGTTTCAGTAAAAATATGTGTCCTAAACCTATTTGGTGGGTACCAAACCAACATTTTACTGCTAGTTAGCGGAAAGTGCGCTGCACCGCAATGTCAGTTTTTTAACCTGCGTTGTTGCTTGCTTCAATGATAGGAAGTTGAGGAACTTCTTCCTTCACTGACGAGCTTACTAGAAGCAAAACAGAACTGTTCGCAGGCGAGAAAATATAGACGAATCTATGTTTTCATGGTGGTATAGACACAAATATGTTCGCTTGCTTATTTATGTATAGATATAATTCATTTGAACTAAATCTATCCACATGCCGAATGAAAGTAAACAACTCGGATACCATGGTTGGAGAATTTCTTCTGCTGGCCGCAGAACACTACTAGTTTCATGGATAATTCTAGGCTCCAAACATTATTTCTAAGATCCCTGGTTATAACAGATTAATTAAAAATTTGTTCTCGAGACCACAAACTCAACCCTAAGTACTTTAAAATGGGTACAGGTATTCATTTAAAAAACCCCACATCATTTCCTTAAATCATAAATCAACTGCACAGGTAAGACAAATACAGCCAATAACGAACTGGGGCTGTTATAAAGAAGGTTGGGTGCCAACTTTGAGTGTGCTATCTCACCTGATAAGTGTAAACGGTTCTAAATGAGATTTAAGAAAATTGTAAACCAATTGTGACGTCTGTTCGTTACATAATGACATAACGTTGATCTAAACAACCTTTTCTGTAAAAGTGCAATTAAACCCGGCACTTCACCCTTCTTTCTCATCGTTACTGCATTAGAATAGCACAGACGCGGTAGATCAATCCGACCATACTAAAGAATCTTCTCCATCCCTGGCAACAGATAATGAATTGACCAAAGCACAACCTCCACATGGCGAACCTCGTCGCGGAATGTAAATTATTTTCGTATTTGATTGTGTACTACATGTTCTCAACTTAACGAACCTTACGTGTGAATACAATACACTAGCAAGGAACTAGAATAAAAATTGCCATTGAAACAGACAGAATTTGTATACGTGCGCTTCATGATATGATCAGCAGGCACAAGAAATAATAACAGCAGGCACTCAAAGGAGTACAACGTTTTGTGTTTAGGGAGTGGTTGGACATTAGCCAGATCACAGTTTGGTTCTACTATTTGGCGTAATTTCTTCCCAGTCACGACATAAATAATACTAACGTTACAATCGCAGTATAATAGGAAGCAATTGCATAATAAAGAAGAAAATCTCTCAGTGAGCAACGACAACTTTGACAACAATAGTCTGCAAGCTCCATTTCATTAGCTCGACTATGAAGTCGTGAGAAGAAATTTTTTTTGCTGTGACGAGGAAGCACGGCTTGAATAAATTTCTTTTGTCGACGTGCAACTGCAGAGCACGTGGCAAGATCTGGTCCTGGAACGCAAGAATTCGTATGTTGAAATTAAAACATAAAAGCAACGAACTTCTACGACGCTAGACTAAAACATGGCCAAAAAGCTAACTAAAAATCTGTGACAAACAGGTTTCCGGTAACAAAACCCGAACAATAGCACGTTTTGCGTTGATCTGAATACTCGTTAAAGGAACAGTGAAGTTTGAAAGAAGTTATTTTTCCATCACTTGTCGTCGTATCCTTACTGGAAATCCTTGAATTTCAATATGCAATCTTTATACTCTAAAATGGTCAGTCCAAGAGCAACAGAACGAACACCGACTCGCTGAATCAAGACACGCGTAGTCGACGAAATGCAACCATCTTCTATTATTGGAGAGGTGGTTTTCGATTCCCCACTGATGTTTCTAAGAGTGCGTGGTAAAAGAGCCTTAGGATAGCAACGTCGAATATAACCATAGGTTCTTGAGCTCCGAATTGGATATTCAAATCGAACAGCGCGAAAATCATAGTTTGAGTCAAACGGGGTGAAAACCTTCCGGGCGCTGTATTAGAGAGCTCTCGAAAGAGCAAGTCTTCCAAATCCTATGAGATTTATTGGGGAAAATTAAGAAATAGCATCTTCGATCTCCGCAGTAATCACGTCTCAGACATTTCCTTACTTGCATTACTACAACTAAGATATCAAAAATGAAATTTTACA
>JAAAKL020001832.1:0-28799 GCA_010016065.2 Carybdea cf. marsupialis auct. non (Linnaeus, 1758)
CATTACACAACCCTGCCTCACGCCCCTTCTGATTTCTTTGAACTCGCTTAAGTCTGAGTCAATTCTAATTGCTGCCTTTTGTTCCCAATATAAGTTTCTGAGGAGTCTTAAATCTTTACCATCAATACAATACAATAGTGAAGGCAAAAAATTGTCTGAAGAAATCATCACAAGGTTCTCAAAAAATCATTCCTACTCAATTTCAGTGTGACACAAATTGCAGTATAAAACTTCTAAATTCATCAGGAATTCGATTTTTTAGTGTCAGGAACAATCTCTAGAATAAAAAAAGAACTGACATCATGTGCCATTGCTTTCTGATCCTGCGATGGCACTATTTTGCCGCCGAAGTTTCAAGTGGATTCTGAGGACTGCCAAAACATCCTAAAAATGATGAGTATCTCCCTAAAATTTGAAAAAACAACCCTTTTCAAATGACTTAATGAAAAATAATTTTCATACGAGGTCATGTGAATCATGTTCTATTTTAAGTACCTTTTGAATACATATGCAATTTAAATCACGTTGATAAAATGAAATGGATACTACATTATGCCATACTACACTATACTATTCTAAACTACAATATACTATACTCCCATTTAGTATTTACATTTCTATATTTTACAAATTGCACTGAATGTCATAACATAACAACCTCCACACAGCCTCTGATACTATCTTGCTTTCACAAATATATGCATGTGAGTCATATGTAGCATTTTTACACCTTGCAATATGCTAAACCATGTGCTATGATCACATGGAGCACTTCCAACTGTGACACAACATTCATTGAATTTCAAGCATATAAAGAGAATCATACTCTTAAAACATGTTCTACCTCCTTGTCTCACCAATGAAATTATCAGGACGTAAGGCAAAGACAATGTCTACTTAAAAGGGCATAAGTTTGGTTACTGAACAAAACAAGGCATTCTGATAATTGTGTGCAGACAAGCATAACAACATCAGAAGGGCAAAAAACTGTAAAATTATTGGTGGAATGGGATGCCTTGTCTTTTTTTTGCCCCATGGTCTGGATGCTTACCATACTTTGAGAAAAAGTGAAATTTATAAAAGTTTATAATAAAGTGCTTACTACAAGTAGAATTTTATGCCTTCCTTTTTACCTACTGAATTTTTTGCAGCTCTGCTCCTAACATCTAAATAGTGAGTAATTAAAATTGATATCGCAGCACACGTTTACCAATGCTGCTCATTTTAGCAGGTTTTTGCAAATAAATGCTTGATAAATATCTAACAACTTAATCATAAAATTGCTTGCTTGAATGTTAGTAAGACATATGCATATGTATACCGAGACTTCTCAAGTTTTATCACCTACTTGGATGATCTACACTTCAATAAATTGAGACTGCTTCTGCAAGACTGCAAGAACATCATACCGGTTGTTTAACTGACTGTTCCGACAAAACATCATAATCAAAACAAAAACAAATATCAGTCATTGTCAATAGATGCTTTCGGATTAATTGAGTAGAATACAGACGAATCTACGAGCTCAAAAGTCAACTATAGTCTGAGATCGCATTTCTGATTTCTGATATGCAAATATCTAGGCAGATGTTACAGTTTCGGGACACTTAGGTCAGTTCGTTAAAATAATGCGTTCTTGTTTGCAATAATTACATAGCAGCAACCAACTGTCAGTCTTGAACCTGTCTTACGCACTTGTAGTATCATTGCTAAGATTAGAAAACCTGTGAAACGGTCATTTTATCAGAGTCCCGAAGTTAAACACGAGCATAAATACTAATAATAAACAGAACTGATCTCGTCGGAAGCTCTTAAATTCACTTCCTTTTAAAACTACTAAGAAACACGAAAGTCGTTTCCTGAAACATCTGCAATCTGCTTCATGCTCTTGTGACACTGGCCGATTTATTTCAACGATATTATTTCTCACAGAAAATCGTATTGTCGCTTGTTTGTAATGATGTTCAGGTTATTTTCCTAGTGATATTTGTCACGTCTTTGCGAAGTCAGAATGCACAGGATGGGGTGGTAGAAATCAGCTGCTTTCATTCTCTGCACTATTATTATGAAATTGTCGTGTCCATTCACATTTCTCTGCTGTTCGACAAAGGTTGTCCGTGCAAGGGATAGCTATTGTCGTAATAAATATACAATATTTTCGGATGACGATGCGAATTCTGTATTGAAGAACTCAACAAAAACTTATCTTTTATGTATTATTATGCGATGTCTTGATAAAATACAGGGAATATATGTCAAGTATATATGATTTATGTTTATATACCTATCATTTTTCCATATAGTAAACAGAACAAATTATTACACTTATTGCATTACAGTTTGGTGGTTTAACAAGCTCAGGCAAAGCCTATCGTTGTTTTGGAATAATGCACCATTGCAGTGATTTACAAGAAATATATAATACAATCTAAAAGGTAGATAGACTCTCTCTATTTTCGGCGTGTAGGGTTGAATGCTTTACTTCTGGTTTTCGCATATCAACATAGAGCATCAAAAATCACCTTGCTGCTAGGATTTACTACCGATAATAAGACTTTTTAAATGTTGCCAAATCTCACGTAATCATAAGAAGTGCAAGGTTTGCCAAAATTTAACGATACAGCGATGGAAAGACTTACTTGAAATTTTAAGTACTGAATAATAAATAACTATATGATAAATTGAGTTGATCTTTGCCTGGTCGGTTGTGCTTGAGATTTTCCACTTCTCTGCAATTTTATAACCTGGTTTGAAGATAGGACGACTCGGTCCATTGAAAATATATTTTCAATAGTTAATCAGATGACAAAATTTGATGTCAATTCTAGTGCCAGGAACATTCAGGTCGCACAAAAAATTAGATTACATTTATGAATCCCCTGGATGAAAGAACTTCACAAGAACTTAATGAATGGTACATGGCAAGTAAGCTTGTAAAAGTGGACATCCGAGATTAGAGTTGAATAAGTTACAGAATAAAGAATAGGAGGACTTCTTGGTGAACCAGTTTAACAACAAAAATTGTACGTCGTATGGTTTGTTTCCATTTGTCCTCAAGGTGGGTTTAGTTGTATACAAAAATATCACCGATATGAGGATCAGCTGTTGATAACTGCTAAGTTAAAGAGGTAGTTTCGGTCGTTTTCGGGTAATCAGTAGTAACGTGTGCGAGGGAAGAGAAATCTGAAAGTGATACTGGCTCCAGCCACTAATTAGGATGAAGAAATAAAGTGGCGACCTTGGGCACTTCTCAATTATAATATCCTGTGAACTTATCAAATTGGTTTTAACATCACCACCTGCAGTGGATCGTAACTGTTCACGGGTGACTTCGTTTAAAAGTTGTCATCTGCACTGAAAATACAAGACTGAATTTCAAGACGATGAGAAAATAGGAGATATTTCACGCCAAAATGTTAAAAGTTTGGTTTAATGGTGGAGTAGAAAATTATGCCTTTATATTACTATTCAGGTTCCCTACACAACTTGTCCCTTTTAATGCTTTATACTTAAGTTACGTATCGAGTTTTGAGTGTTGAGACCCAGACATTTCGAGATCCGTCCGTAGGAATATAAGAATATTACAAGTGTTATCTGCCTGGTTAATGATAAACAGGAGTCAAAATGATAACACATTTCTGTTATCAGCTTCACTGCAGGGGGAGAAATTGCAGCTTGCTCGTTTGATATTGCAGTCTGTAAACACCATAGAAGCATATGGAGTGCCATTGCTGTTGTAAAAGAACTTTATCACCTAACGCAAGACTTTTAAAATCGCAGAACAATGCTAACTAAGCAACTAAATGCAACAGCTAAATTAAACCGTCCTACATCACTGCAACAGTAACTTGTGATATTGTAACTGCGCTGCGAGTAAGACTTCAACTTCCTAACCTAACCATAGAAACAACAGGCAGTAATACAAACGTATCAACTTACCACGTCCTGGGGAAAGCTGTCCTTTAAACAAATGATGTGTTACGTGCAATATACACAAAATAATGAAAAATTTGAGTTTCGCTGTTTTCGTGTGTATCAGTTTTCTTTCGCAGCAACACCAAGAGTAAAATCCGTCATACAGTTGTCATCCTTCCGCCACTTTCCCATTCAGAAAATCTGTCATATTTTGGTGCAGAGACTTTAATGCTTTGGACAATAGTTACAGAGCTAAGATAAATTCAAGCATACATCTTCAATTGCGATATATTCTAACGTTTCCCCAAGAAAATCCAACTGGTAACGTGAGCCAACTTGGATGCTCCTTCTCTCCATTTTTGAAAAGTGTTTGAAATAACCGCGCCTCGCCTTCAGCAAATTATTCCAGAAATAGCTTTAAAATTAATTTGATTATTTTCCCGCTCAAAAATACGGGGGATTGGGAGGCAGACATGAACTTCGTCGTTTAAAGAGATCCTTCAGCTCCCCAAATTCTGAGGGGATTAGTATTGTTTTAAAACAGTAAATTTTATCCGCTGCATTTCTATTATAAAAATACCTTAAGGATATCAATGAATAAAACTTAAAAGGAAACATTGGGACAATGACCGAGGACTAGGCGTATACGAATATATAACATGACAAGTCTCGTCAGTGGCCACGTGGGTGAAGGAGTATAAATCAACGTGGGTCCAAAAACTAGTCGATAGAAAACCATGAGGTGCGTTACCAGGCAATGTAGATTTATGAAAATTCTTTAAATGCCGTATCTTACCATAGTTAAAGTTAGTGGGTTGTGGGTGCAGGAAGAAGAGCTCACAGTTGCTGATAGCATGTCGATTCGCGAGCATTTTCGAGAGGGGAAACATTCTATTTTGATGCTGCTACATGGGCATAGGATGGTGGTCAACTTAACATTGAATCATATGGGGGTCAACAGATGTTATTAGTTTTGTATCGCCATTATCGTTATACGCTTTTTAAATACAGTGGCGTACTAAAGGTAAAATTATGGGGGGGGGGGAGTCTCTGAGTTAGTGGTCAACAGTTGTAGACTTGGGTCCATTGCCCAATGATATTCAAAAATGCAATACTGCCACGTCCTCTTAAACTTTATGCCGGTATGTTTACGGCTAAGTACAATGCACAATGTTATAGAGTCTATAAAAAGTATTCAAGCAGCAAATTAATGTTAAGTCCGTGTGGTCCACCACTTGGTACGACCCTCCAGGTGTAACACAGAAAGCATTCTGTACTTAAAGGCTGTGCAAAAAGCATCAGATAAGGCGAGCAAGTAAATAATCTGCCAAATACATCTAAAGTATCTAATTGAACTGTGAAATTGTATCTCTACAATTCCTGTCCTTGCTCAGCTATTGAGGGGAGGGGGGTGAGGGTAAATATTTGAGAGTCCAATTAGCAATATCAGGATATAGTCATATTAAATTTATACTCAGATGATGGCCCTAATCTTAAATGCCGTGAGCAGCTTTATCTATGCCTCTATCGTTCTCGACCATCGATCTTTAATTTTGAAATTGTGAACACCATCCTAAGTTGAAGTCCCGCAAGAATGAAAGTAAAACCCAAACGATAGATCGGGGAAATTGCGACTTTCGTGTCGACACAAATAGAATCCCTTGCTATTTCCACCCAAACGAGCTGAAGTTTTCCACCAAACATTGCTGGGTGAAAAAAAAGCTAGCTTCTCCGACCAGGAATTGCTCCTAATTCGTCTTTAGTTCCCTATGATCTCTCTTCATAAAATTTACATCTATGGAAAAGCGACAAATGTTTGTACACATTGCGATCTGGTGAGAAGTCTGTCGCCAGCGTTTTAAGTAAAGCCTTGCATTATGGAGAGGGTTATCCATTGAGAGTGAAAATGAATTGTTGACTTAAGAAGGGGTTCACTAGAATCGTTGTTCTGGTGTGATCTTCCTTTCTCTAGGCTTGGGCCGCTTTTGTACTATGAAGCATAAAAGACTAAGTCAGGGGACATAGGTTAGAGACGGGTCAATGTTGCCAAGCGTCACGTTCTTTAAACATTGCAGTTGTTCATCACCATGGCTCTCTATCTAGTTCCTAAAGGATTGAGATTTCCTAACAGGGAATGATTGTTATGTCTGCTTGCATTGGCAATTCCAGCTATTACCAGTCGATAACTGTCTGTTTATTGATGATAGATTTTTTATGATTTTTATATATTCGCAGCTATAGAAGAGAAATGCGTTGTTATCACTGCTCATCTTTAACTGATTATCACAATTTTGGATTATTTGGAAGTTGGGATTTTCTATGTTCGAAATATCGCTGAGGTTTATCCCATAACTGGTGCGATTGTGACAGAAAAAAGGGAAAGGAGACCATCTAGGACAGGAACTTGTTAAAAATAGAATAATCAAGCCTAGTTTACTTTCATACAGTTTTAATATTTGCCAATACTGACAATGACGTAGCTAGCTTGTGGGCACGTGCACCTACCCAAAGCTCCCAATGCCTGCACAGAAACCCCTGTAACAAAGTACACTAGACAATCAAAATTGGGTCGAGTGACTCCAAAAACAGAAGTGGCGGGCTACATTTGTCAATGCTGATCTGAAATAACAAGACAAACCTGTCATATTTTACGCCTCCGTTAACACGTTTCCTTTCCAAGGCCATGTGAGAGTGTGATCATAAAAGCCTTAAAATCCATCGATTTCAACAAATGAAGAAGCATTATGATTTGCGGTAGTTAACATATCAATACTACTGACAAATACTGCGATAGTGCAGCTTTACGGCAGCTTTAAAAGCAGCTGCTCGTTTACGATATGATCATGCCTATTTGAAGTTGCAAGAGGAATTTTTCTGAGAGAAAAAAAATAAAGTAACACTGTTTATGTATGCGGAGGGAAAGTGATGACGTCACAAATCAAAGGTTTTGGCTACAGGACGATTTGACTCCAGATATCTAAAGGTAACCCTGGAATAGGCTATTTCCCAAAATATCAGATCTGTAGTGTATATAGCGTTTAAACTAGAGACGTTTGAATTATTCAGATCTCTGGTCAAAACTCTGTTAATATTTCTTGGTTCCTGCCGTTAGGAACCAGCAACAAATAACAAGGTTTTGTTAGAGAGATTCAAAACTTTGAAAGGTGATATCTCGATGTTGGGAAAGGGCAACATTGCCAATTTTGGCCATTGACGTTCTTGTTAGTAGGGCAACATGGAAATTGAGTATTTTTTCCATAATTCAAACATTTTCAAAATCGTGACGTCATACCTTCCCTCCGCATATCTACCATTCTTTCAATTAAGATTATTAGTTTTGTCTTCATGTACGTTATTGCATAGGAAGGCATATTTATCAACTGCAAGGAGAATGAGTGCCTGTTCGCCAGTCAAGATTCACCAAAATAACCTTGAGCAAGCAGAGTATTCTAACTATTTAGGTGTCTGGGTAACATCTAACAAGAGATGTGATGAAAAAATCAAGAAGAGAATTGCAATGCAAAAAAGACCTGAATGAGCACACTCCTTCGTAACTTTACGATAACCATGAAAACAAGACTCAGACTCTTGACTAGCTATGTGCTACGAATTCTCAAGCTTGTTCTCTGGGATATGAGTCCGATTCCTTAACCACTACACTAGACCAGGGCGGGATCTAAAGTTCTCAAGTACGGGTGTGATAGCTGGTTAATTTCAATTTCCATTAAAACCAAATGCAAGCAGCACCTATAAAACGCCTTTTATTGTGACTTAGTAGTCAACAGACGCCGATGAAGAAGATTAGGGGGGAAAATTGAGCGGCTAGATTACCACTCTCCCCTAAAAAATTATATAGAGGTCAGACAAAAAAAAGTTTAGAAAAATCTCCCCTATTTCCATTAATTAGGACCACCCGACCCTATCCCACCCCCAAATATATTCGAACTGAATTTCCGCTTCTTATCTAGGTACTCGGTATTTTTTGTAGTTTTTTTTGATGGCATACTCGATTTCGAGCGTAGCCCATTGCCCAGCCTGAGTGACCAATGTCCTGGGGAAAGAGCACATTTACAGGGGTGGTCTCCCGTTGCCTTCCCCAACCGATAGTCTTTATCTCGGGCTACTCGATATTTGCCCAGTGTAAATCAGAAATGCACTAACATCTTAGCCAAAGGTCACCAGTTTTAGCATAACTGTCATTCCTAAGTCTGATCCTTAACTCGATCAGAAACCATGACAATTGATACATAGATACTGTCTTAATCATCAGTTATAGCGTTCATGAAAACGTTCTACTCAGGAATAAATAACTCCCAATTACATGTTGTCAAAGCCTAGAATGAGGTGATGATTCCATGTAGTCTTCTGTTTTATTTAAATGCGAAATGTGCATATTAAAATCTTCACTACAGATATATTTCCGCACTCATAGTCCTTATAAAACAAACATTTTTGATTCCCTCAACACAAAAATCTACAGTAAATCAGAAATTTCTCCACCCCACCCAATTATTATAACTCCAATCTGCAATATTATGTCGCTACCGCCACCTCTACAATCAGGGAGGTGGGCGTATTTAAGAGGGCAATTTGAGACATCGTTTCTTAACAAAGATCTTTGGGAATGGAGATAGAGGGAACCAAATAACAAAATTCCTGTATAGCATTTCACATTTAATACGGCTCTTTCAGGTTAAGAGTCCTCGTTTTCCTTTCGTTTGATAGAGAGGCTAAATAAGAAGGTTAGGGTTGATTTTTTCCGAGTCAGTTCCTATGATACAGCAGAGAAAGTCATTGAGTCTTATGCTGATTCACATAACTGTTTCAGTTTTGACTTCGGATATCCCGAGTACAAATTTCACATTGAAAGTTCAGATAAAGTATTTTTGCGAGGCTCCGGCCTGATCGAGGTTCAAACCGACAACCTGAAAGAACCGTATTGGAATGGACAGTATCAAATGGTTGGCATTGACAAGAAGCAGGTGGGACTGGTATACCGTAGACATTGAGACAAAATACGTCTTTTGGTTTGTGTGTAAAATCAATTGAGCAAAGCTTAACATCCATCAAGAAACAGGAATTACACATTGAGAGCATCTTTCCTAATCAAAAGTCTTGCTGTCAAAGCCTCATCAGTAAATAGTTCACAATTATTCTTCGTGTGACATGTCGCTAACTTGGAAAGTTTCCCCCAGTGTTTGAGATCTGTGGGCTCCATATTCTGTTTGATTCGTAATAAGATAGTAAAATTGGTCGGCCTAAAACATTAAAACTAATCATCATTATTATCTGAAACAAATACAGCCAAGTACTCTCAAACATGAAGTATTTCCCCCTACGATAATGCAGATATTCTTCGATCCTAGGGCCTGTATCCATAAGCCTAGCTTATAATACTTTAAGCTTTCTCTTACCCTGGGCCTAATAGATCGAGTTAAGATTGAGCTCATCCTTAGCCTAAAACGGTATTCATAAGGGTCGGTTAGGTTTCGTACCATTCCTAGGATAATTTCTAGAATGCGTGCTTTCCTCCACGAAAACAAAGTAGAAAACCAGTGTTGACATGAGATAAGGGATGTATCTACTTTTGGCACTCGGTAATCATGAAGGCTAGTTTGTCCTCCGCAGCTTCGCAGTTTGAAGTTAAAGAATGAAAATAGCTTAAAACTTATCGCGACCAGGATTAAGCCCCCTATTGTTGTACTGATTTTGTCCTTTGATACGCTTAGCAACGAAGAGAAGACTTAACGTTAATCGACCCTTATGAATACGACCTCGCGGAGATGATCGCAAGATCAGCATGTAATGGGAGCTGGGTGAGCTTAACCTTCCCTTATGAATACGGACCCTTGCCATAAACTAACAAAACTATCTCCTCAAAACAACAAACTCAATACAATATTCCATCATACTGTACATATATCTATTGCCTTAGCCAGCTTTTAAAACAGCTACAGAAACAAAGAATGAAGTAGCGTGGATGGGGCAACTTATTCTTTATCCCATCAGCCGCCGTGGTCTAGTGGATAAGTTCCTTGCTTTCAGTTCAGGAGAGTCAGGGTTCAAACTCAGGGAGGGCCATATGTGATGTCAGGAAGGCCGTTGGTGATTTCAGGAACGGTCGTTGGTGACATCTGGAAGGCCATCTTCTCTTAATGCTCTATGCTCCAATAACAGCTCCCATGTACAAAGCACCACCCTAGCTCCTGTAAAGATAGTCTGCATTTTGTATCAGTAAACCCATGACAGGTGTGTGTTTGGGAGCAGGCCGAGGGCTGTTTCAGACACCGGGTTGAGGCTCCTCTTGGTCAGCTCTCTTTACGGAGAGTTTTCAAGCCCCCACACGACGACAACGTGGGAGTCCCGGTCGTAAGGGAATCTTATAGCGGACCCCACTCGGAAACTGCCAGGTTTTTCAGACCTGAGCAGAACACAGTGGACAACCGCCAATCGGCTGATAAGCAAGCATGGAAGAACACAAGGGAACCTGCATGGGTGGGGAGTGACAGCCACCCCGGAGTGGGGAGTGACAGCCACGCCGGAGTGGGGAGTGACAGCCACGCCGGAGTGCCCCAAGTGTGGCCACGCCTCTCAAGATATTGACCATCTGGTACTACATTGTCCCGTCACAGCAAAAGATGGGGGATATGCAGCAATGCTGGAGAGTGGTGAGGCCTACAGGAGATGGCTCGAGGAGGTCCGCGTTGAAGTGTGATCACCATACGAAACTACTATCCGTAAACTGTATTTTTATCTGCAAAAGATAATTTGCTCTTTGTAGAAATCAATGACGTCACCGATAAATAAACAAAATTTAAAGCCACGTCTTGTTCTTATATCATGACATAGATCCAAATACTTTTCTGATATTCTGATCTCCGATTTTCTTATTTTTCTGATGGTAGTAATAGTGACAAACAGTTACCACTTCTTTGTCCAATTAGTGACCGCATGATTCATCTGTCAATCCCCTCTTTTGCAATCCTGTTGCTATAAAAGAGATTGTTTTCACTTCAGAACTATTCTTTGCATAAACCAACTTGACGAGAGTGCCATGGAACTTTCATTTAGTGTTTAATCATAAGATAATCTACAAATTGTATAAAGACCTTCTTCCTTCTTAGAAGTCATTAATTACACTTCAAGTCTTTCGTGACCTTGACTGCAAGTGCATTCCAAATCCAAGCAATTCTTATTATTCTATCCTTTTCGCAGAGATTTCAAAATTGGTACATTTTCGCGTTTTCCTCAGTCTAAAGAGCAATTACATTCTATCATCCTAATTTAAACTCGCAACTATTACTATCAATTTTGCAACTCATAAACAAATACTAAATTTTAGAAATGAGACCTGCACTGATAAGTACTAGTAGATTGAGCCTGAACTAGACTCTATACACGACAAGATCATCTCTGTTCTCCATATTTCTTTGTGTAACATAATAATATAACTCTATAACTCCATAACTCTAAGTCCATAACTCTGTTTAAACCCGAGACTCTAAAACTCTGAAGAATTAGATTCTGAAACTCTTAGATTCTGAAAACTCTGAACTCTGACCCACCGGTCAAAAGTGGGCGTGTCACATCCGATACTCCATTCCTTCCAAGACTGCTTCCATAACAATACCCCTGCTCCGCTTCGATACATTATCCATCAATACAACCTGAGGAAGCTAATGTAGTGAACTGTTGTATTGATATTATCTATCACAAATTAGCTACTAGAATCTTTAATTAGAAAGAAATCACTATCAGTTTGATGATTTTAAACGCTACAATAAACATTATCTGCTTGTTACTCTACAGAATATGTATTTTCAACTTTTACTATACCCCGTGTGAAAGAGTTCCTTAATGCATGCACTGCTCTGCAGAATAGGTATCCATTCAAGTTCTAAATATGCATTGGATCGAGCATCTTCCGTCTCAACGTAAGGTCAGTCGTTGGACGTCATTTCATTCCCCACCACACAACGCTTATAAGCAATGTTACGTGACATGGCAGACCTTCCCGCGCTATTTTAACTCATGGGGACTAGTACTTGTGACTACTTTTTTTCGCTATTGGAAACAAATGGGAAGCTTGATCCAGTCCTTTTATAGAAATCAGTGGTAGACACACGAAAATATTGATGTACATTGATCCATGTCTTTCATTACATTGACGGTGCATTCATTCTTTGCTACCTCTATTTATCAGAAGTGGTTGGCAATGGAGAACATTTCACCCATTCGTCATTTCAAAAAGCTCCAATTTTAAATCATTATAGTCTTTGGTTTATGAGATAAACTTAGACAAAACAATTAAGCCCACTGTAGCGGCACTACTTTACTATCTGTTCATGAGCTAACTAAACATTGAATAGAGGGAAATTCTGATAGGATCCTTCCCCACTGTTGTGTTTTATCTTTGTCATGTCTTAGTGAATCGGCATCCAAGCCATTGGGAAGTCAGGAAAGAAGAAATATCACATTGAAATCCGTACTTGAGTATATAGATAATTTTCCTCAGTCAGGAGCAGCTATTTACATAAGACATGAAATGATGAATTGAACGTAAAAGCATTACGTCGCTTGCACTAACCAGAATGCATTTTTAATAAAGAGATCTTGACGGGACACATCAGCCTAGCTGTCCTTCACATGTGTCAAGTAGTTCGTTTCGTTGCATATCCGTCCGCTAGTTCTCAAGCCTTTGGCCGCATCTTTGCGATCGTGGGGCAACCGACTAACTAAAATTCCCGAACAAGCTTAACGTCATGAAGGGGCTGGCGTAACGATGGTGCGTTTTTGCCACGGGCATGAAGACTAGAAATGTGCCCTCTTTAATAAGAGACATAATCAAGAATAAAATGCCTTTCTTCTATTCTGCAATTATGACAAAAGTACATTTCAAAATAAATAGAGGCTTTTGGTTATAGGGCTGGAAGAAAGATTTTTTAATGGTGGAAGACCGTCCCACTATAACGATCAATAATTTGGGTTTTCAACGAAAGAGAAACGTGTCGCTGCTAATTATTTGTCCTTAGAAAAGTTACAGAGTATGACCGTCAAATTTAAGTCCTCAGTGAAGAACATCGATATTCAGAGGGAGAAAAATAGGGGCGTTTAAATAGCTGAAATTTGGGGGGAGATAAATTTATGGTGCTTCCCCACTTCTTTTGGATGGTACATTGCGTTCCCCGATTTTTATGCGAAGCTTCATTTTTCCAGAACATTAAAATAAAGGAGTTGGTAATAAACGGCTGATATAGTTTAAATTGGTATGATGAATAAATTTTTTCTTTTCATAGTTTCAAATCACAAAACTATTTGGGATTGCTCCCTCATATATTGAAGTTTGTAACAGCTAATTTGTGATGGATCATGTGGATATAACGGTTTACTGAATCAATTCCCTAAATTTTCACCTTTTTATATCATGTACAAAGGCGGAGAGCGTTTTCCTTTCCTGGACATTAATGAAAACTTTTACCCCTTTATAATGCCTCTTGCAACCCATTTCGAGGACAGTTGACTCTACCCAGAAGGGGGGATGGAACAATTTACAAGACTTACAGGGCTTATATATTCTGTCATCGTCATCGAATCATAAATCGTAAAGCAACCAAACAAACATATGAAATGTTCAAAATATTTCATGCGATTAGTTATTTGACATGAAGCGTTTTCTCTACTCGCCATATTGTTCTCTGTCGCTGATGTTACAGTCTAGGACTATATCAGAATGACTGTCCTTACACAAAGTTGCTTATCTTTCACCACATCATGACCTCTTATCCTTACATTGTAACATTTCTAAAGGAATTGTACAGGTGAATCAACTTTTACGTAATGTTCATCCACCTTGCCTTAAAAGCGAACTCTTTCGTGTCAACCAAACATAGCAGAATGCAGTGAACATTAGCTGTACTCTAACCACACTTTTATCTAATGAGTCTGCATATTTAATCGCCCATTCAATCTTATTTCTAGACTCTCTCAGTCATACGCGGACAAGCTTAGGGGCGCTGCAACCCTCCCACAGTCGGTGAGAACAGATTTTCTCGAGCATTCACAAATTCTCTCGAGCAGTGAGAAAATAATGAAACGGTAGCAAATAGAAAGTCTTTGACTGCAAAGATACTGTATCATAGTAAGGAAATAATTTCATCACAACATGAGACGAGTATTACTTTTGTAATTTTGTTTGCGACCTTTCCAGATTAGAAGTCGATAATCGAGAGTCTTTCTCCTAATTTTTTAGGCAAAAATATGTGAGTTTTCCCCCTCCCCAAAATGTTGGTCTGCACCTTTATGATTTTAGTAAATATTCAAGTGCGACAAGCACCTTTTTCCGTAGCATCCATGTTTATATGGTTTGCTTTCAAGTATCACAATGATTACTGGATGATATTAAGTACTTGTTTCTGCTGATATTGATAATTTCAGATTCACCATCTATGAATTTAGTGAAGAAAGAAAATTAAATTTGTGAAAATAACATTGTTTCTTTCGAAGACTATACACCTCATAAACAAAAACATTGCGAATCTTTGCAGAAATACAAGAAAATAATCATGGACCTCGTTGCTATAGAAACACAATAACGACGAGTATTCCTCATTATAACTTCATGAGATCATTAGTGATGATAACACTAGTCTATTTGCATTCATTTGGGATTTTTTGATTGTGTGAACGTAATTAACTCATTTTAGCCTTAATGAGCGGGGCATGTGAAACGATTTATACCGTTCTTCAGAAATAAATCACTATAACCGTGTCGCGCACATCTAATTAAGAACTTAAGAACTTAGCATGTCTAAAGAAACTTTGGAATAGGGAATTATCTACTGAAATACTGGCTACATTTCCAAGGATTACCTATAGGCCCTTCAGATTTCAACCATCCTGTAAGAATAGAATTCTGGGTAATTCTTGACTCCTGAAAGCAAATCGAGCTTCGATGGATGGACTATGTTTGCCTTATTTCCACCCGCTAGAGTCAAAGGTATTACTACACTCCTTGCTTTAGTACGTTCCCTCCCCCTTTAAGTAGCCGCTACCCTTAGCACACGCTTTGAAGGATCTAACTTACGAGTGTTGCCTCCGAGTATGATAGACGCAAAAGGGAACCAAGCTGTTTCTGTTTACTTGACTCAACCTCTCTCAATTGATCACTGGTTCAACTTCCCACAGTTGTAAGCTAGACGTTGTTTCCCTTACATATCAAACACCTTCCTTAGAAATCCATTTGTTCTTTAAAGGTCTGCAATGTGAAGTCTGCCTACTGAGGTGTTGATCACTAGCTTTTGACGGTTACCTTCGACATTCACGATCATCAATTTCCAGTCCCCTATGACCGTGGAGACAATGGAGTGATATCATGAACATCACAAGTTCAACAAAGGTTTGTACTCGTTTTGTTTTTATTTTTGATGAAGATATTCGGTCACATTTTTAAAATGAAAACAAACATTTAGATACACACTTTCCAAGTTAAAAACATCCTGGGAAAACCGTCGTATTTGAACCCAATTCTAAATATCATGAACTGAAAAAAATCTACAGAGCCTAGTTTTGCCGATTTATATAGCAGTTACTCGTTAGTTGAAAACAGTACTGAAAGCGATATTTTTTGTACGGGCGCTTGACGGCGGAGCTACCATCTTGATTTGAAAAAAGTTGGTTTCCTCAACCAGAAAGTAGGCTACAGTACAAAAGTACTTCTGTACTCTCTCTAGATCTCTGGAGCTTGAAATAGGCTGCATTTTTTATTCCATACCAAGGTCGGAGTAGCTTTCCTTCTTACTCAATTCTTTCTTTATGATTCGTGTATCAAAGGAACAGGTAGCATCAACGATAAGACAACAAGATATTTTGATCTAGTACCACCTGATCTGGTTTGATATGCTTCAAAACCGCCTCTGTTCGAAGGCAAAATCTTATAAAATTACGTACTACATTTAAATGATTTTACTCCTAGAGAGATTTGATCTGGTCATTTTCATTTGTTCGTTAGTGACCTGATATTCTATTCTAAACACAGGACCATAAAGGTGTATTTATGTACAAAATAGTCAAACTTATCACTTCTACCTGGGTAAACTTCAATTCAATTATAAATCGATTGAGACACAAATTTGACACCGATTTTAGACAAATTTCAATTCTGAAAAGTTTGAAAACGAACTCTCGTTGGTATGTTTTTTCATATCCCTTTATATTACGTGTACTGTGTAGTGAGTGACACCAATCCAGCAGTAGATCACAGCTGTCTCCTTTGAGTTGAGATAGCTAGTTTGACATCGGCCCATAACCAGCTGCAAAATAAAGATCTTTTTTTATGTTTTGTCAGTATCCTCAAATCAAACAAAACAGGTTTGTTTTTCAAGCTAGGTGATAGTTATATTCTAGATTGTAGGCATCGTAACCGATAGCAAGCATATGACCTGCCTTACTTGACTGGGTATGACAAAAAACTGCAACGGTAGGCGAGGGGTCAGTTCTGACGATCTTAAGTTTTGGGGATCATAGAGACACCCCTTAGTTGCCATTTCTTCCAGGTCCACTCTGACTCGGAATGGTAGTACCTGATAGGGTCCCATCTAAGGGGCAAATAGGGGAGCGCTGCAGACCGGTCGGAAGAGGGATATCGTCACAGTCCCCCAACGGCCAATGCCATGAAACAACAGCCTAGCCAGGATTACAAGGCAGATGAGGGACCTGATCCCCAACGGCAAGGCAGATGGGTTGTAGGAATTGCGACCACAACCGTCATACAGCAAACGCAAAACAACTAAGTATAGAGTACTACGGGTAAATTATTCATTCATTATGCGAAATGCGTCCTAATCAAAGGAAGCTTTCTCATTATTAGCCACATGTGCGAAGATTACTTGCGTAACTTTAAGTATTTTTGCAATTTCAACTCTTCACATAAATGTATTAGCATATCTTCTTAAGGTTGCCTCTAAAATTTGTTACATCCCCATTATAACATGTCTTATGCTTCCCACTTAACAACCCCTACCCCGACACGCCCCGTCTTTTATGAAGTATCTATATTCCCTCTTGATCTTCAATGACTATGTCATTACAGTGCGACCTTAGAAGTCATATCATTTAACCAGTGTACATTTATTTAAACAGACAGAAAGGTATTGTGTCAAACTGGTCGGTGGAACAGATTGTAGTCATCTGATTTAGAACGTAACTTGAGAGCGAAATCAGTGAAGATCACAATCTCAAGCGTTGCTGAAGTATCGTCAGCTAATGCCAAAACCAGAGGTAAAGAGTATGATATAAGCCGAGTTTTCCTAGCTCAGTTGGCAGGGCGCACACTGCCAATGAATTGGTCACAGATTCGAATCCCGTTGGTAACATTTTTCTATGTTTTTAATATCTTCTCAAACATTAAACGTTTTAAAAACCAGGAAACATACTGTGACTCAATACAACAACCATTCTTTGCTATTTTACCGAACCGATGGATTGTGTTCAACACACAAGAAATGTGAGTTTATTAAATTCCGTGCCAAGTTTCAAAACCCCTGCTTGGAAGCGCTGAATTCTACAGAAGCGTATTTACTCTCTTATTTTCTTAATCTGGACAGTTTTATTTTGTAATTGATGTTTATTAAACAATAATGCACTAATAAGGGTAAACCAAATATAAATATTTTTTCGCCGATGGAATAACATAATCTACTGCTGAAAGAAAGATATTTAAAATCGTTGCTCAGCTGGTCAATCCCGCGATAAGAGTTAGCATCGGAAGGGGGTGAGTAAGGGAGGACTTTTACATCAAAAGAGAAAATGTTTTACTGTTTGAGCGTCAAGAATTGAGTTGCTAGGGGCGTGCTCCATGCTATCTTTATTATTTAGGGTTCTAGGTATTTTCTTATCAAATACAAAATAGTTCAAGTAAACATTTCTGGGATTTCATGTCATCAAGTGTGCACCGGGTGTGTAATATAGGTTCATGTTTTTGGAGCTGCTAAAGAAAGTGGGAAAGCCAATTGAGATTACATTTTGTAATACTTTACTTACGCAGAACGAAGCTGAGCCGAGGCTAGCTGCAGCTTCTAGGACACGTTTATTCCATTAGTACTTCATTAGGGCCACGTTTCAAATCAAGAACTTAAACCGGACTTTACATTTGCAGCTGTCAGTAAGAGGAGGTAACGACACTTTAACTCAGCTATTGCTAAGCAAATGTTAATTTTTTCTCCTCAACTCCACGTTATCAAATACTCAAAAAGTGTAAAATGAAAAACAGCAAAAGAGAGAAAACTCTTTTCAATTTGAAGTAAAATTATTTGGGGCTCATCAGACCCTTGCGAATGTGCATTAGCGTAAAAATATAACATGAACTTTTTTGTTACCTGAAGATGGTATATCACAAAACTAATGTTAGAAAATAGCCACTACTTCTCTGAATAACTGAATAAATTTGTAAAAGTGCACATGGCTTTGAACCGACACCTGATTATGCTCATTATCTGCAGGCCGTCTACAGATACCCCGACCCTTTTCTATTGAAACAAGTGACATATTTTCTTATGACAAGGTGCACTTATGTTTGTCTCATAACGTATCAATGCATTTAAAAGGCACTTGCATCGTCTGCTGCCATTAACAGATCAACAACAGTTGCTTTTTTATTGAGTTCCCTGGTGAATAGCTTTATTCAAGAGTGCATGTTGATCCTAACGTACTGAGTACAAAGATTGCCAATTTATTAATATTTGGGAACTGGGGTGTGTGCTCGCATGACTCCAGAAGTTTTTGTCACGTTATTGCGAACCTCTTTGCTCATGGCAATAGATGACTGTGTCTCCACCACGTCGTATAGGACGTTAATCGTGCCGTGGGAAGGGGCCGCTTCCTTTTCTTCGGTAGATAATCTTCCATTTTTTGAAGCAAAGAATGGGCAAGGTAAGTTCATCTAACCGATCAGCAACTTTTTCTATCAACTTTGCAATGAAATCAGTCATCGAATTTGTCGTCGTTGTAAGATGACAAAATTGTCCCTTAAGTTACTTTGCCAGTGATGCTGTCCTTACAATGGCAATAGGCCAAGGAGCTCCTTGTAGAAGATTTTCCCATCATAAAAAGGCACATAAATACACCATGTACTGTGTCAGTTCTGTCTGTACATTCATTTGCGACTATTGATGTCACATCAGAGTTTTTCAGTCCTTCTCGCCCCCGATTAAATATTTGGGTAGCCAAAATTTCAAAGCGGGGATGTTCGGAGTATCTGGCAAGGACATGTTTTTCACAACTGACAACATACTTGTTTTAATTTTGTTGTCATTGCACACTTTGCCAACAACGTGGCCTGTTTCAGAGTCAGTAACAGGCTCTTTCTTTTTGACTAAACTCCAGGCAACACGAATAGATATCACTGTAGCTCTTTATTGTGTAGTACGCGTATACAACATGATAAGTGCAGCTCTTACTGCAAGATGCCATCAACCTCTGCAGTGTACCAGCCCTCTCCGGAGATCCCTCATGGAAGGTCATCCAAAACATTTTATGTTCTCCTGTATGATGTCCTGGAAATTCTGATCTTTTGTTACCGCGATGCACTCATAACAAATTGAGTGTTTGTTGATTTTTTCCGAAAAAAACCCAGATATTGGTCGCTCTATGATGCATTTTTACATTGTTTTTCGTTAGCACTTTTCTGTTTGTTGATTCGGGTAGAGAGACACATACTTTTCAGAACTAGCGCCAGCTAAACTGATATCACACACTATTCAAGTTATGGCTATTTAAATCTTGCTCAAGTGGCTGTATGAAGAAGAAGATGATGAAAAAGAAGAAGAAGAAGAAGCAGCAGCAGAAGAAGAAGCAGAAGAAGAAGAAGAAGGAGAAGGAGAAGAAGGAGAAAGAGAAGAAGGAGAAAGAGAAGAAGGAGAAGAAGGAGAAGAAGAAGAAGAAGAAGAAGAAGGGGAAGGAGAAGAAGAAGAAGAAGGAGAAGATGAAAAAGGAGAAGAAGAAGAAGAAGAAGAAGAAGAAGGAGAAGAAGAAGAAGAAGAAGAAGAAGAAGAAGGAGAAGAAGAAGAAGAAGGAGAAGAAGAAGAAGAAGGAGAAGAAGAAGAAGAAGAAGAAGGAGGAGGAGGAGGAGAAGGAGAAGGAGGAGGAGGAGGAGAAGGAGAAGAAGAAGAAGGAGCATTGCAATGTTTATTGATTTGGAGTGAGTCAAACTAAGGATGTGGCCTAAATATGTCTGGAAAAGCACCTCCAGACCCCCTAAAGCAAGGTTCTAATTCAAAGTCTCCGTTGTTGAATTTAAGACTAAAGTATTTCTAGTCTAAGTCTGAGCTATTCATTATAACCAAATAAAAGCAGAACATTGTGCGTAATCGTTACACCCTTTTTCTCTTCTGAGTTCTGCGCTCTTTTAGGGCAACTTCTCACTTTGCTGTAAGTTATCCACGTTTAAAACCCTAATCATCGACAGTTTTAAATAATGGGTGTTAAATTTGCAATTGATAATCCGGGCGGAAAACGTCAGAATCATTGTGCTGGTGCTGGGCACTTGTTGTCACTTCAAAAATGTAAACTTACTAAACTTTCCCATGGGAGTACTTGTATTAAAAACCACACATACTAATCAGACGAGTTGTTTACCGATTATTGGAAAGTTGTCTAGGACTTTGAAACAGGACAAAAGACGACTTCAATTGCGAGTTGAAAGAATTTTCTAGCATTCTTCATAGCATTTAGATAGATTTTTGTAATTCGCACTCGAAATAATGAAGTTTCACTTTTAACTACGTTTTGACTTGATCAAGTCCTTGTCAAATTAAGATAATTCTCTAAAGTGTGCAAAACAATTATACAGACAGAGCAGCGACGTAATCCTTCCATCTTTAAGAATGGAAAGCCATGGTAAACACTTTGTGAGAATAACATTATTTCTTGTTTGTTACCTCGTATTTCGTAGAATACCAGTATACACTGGTTCACAGTTGAATAGTAACTCGTTAACTCAGACTCGAGAATTTCGACGTTGACAGCTTATCAAACAGTATACTGACTTATTTGATTTTGAATTTAGCCAGTATATGGTTTATTAAAAGTTAAGATACGAAAGCGGTGAACACAAGTGAAGCCAAGGTAGGTGACTGAGGAATAGTGTGAGAGACCACAGTTTCGCCAATATATAGAAGAGAAGGGAAGCTAAATACGACGAGTACAGTACGAAAGTCTCACCACCACATGATAAATACTGGGTGCTCACTCGTTAATGTTTATAAGGCGCAAACACCCAGTAGCATCAATACAGAAAGGGTGCGTGGGACTCTTGATTTTATGCTGCTTACGGCCATTTCAAATCATCATTGAGCAAGAGGGTGATTACCTCGTGCTGGCACAGGTGGGAACCAGCTTTGATATCAGTTTCTACGTTTCCTGCATGGTAGTCATTAGGACGTTTATTATGTTCGCCACCGCCACGATCGCAGAATAATTTCACTTTAAGGAATGTTTACACATGTGTGGGTGTGCACGCGTATATGAGTGAGTGTTGTATCAGTTGTATCAACATGTTGCGTACAACAAAAGTTGTACAACTTCGTTCGTTTGCACGGTGCAACATGTTGTGCTCAACAAGTTGTATCAACATATTGCACCGTGTATACGGGCCTTTGGTTGTCAATTAGTTGCGATGTTGCAGGTGTAAAGGAACCAAAGGAACTGGAGAGTTTAGAACCTTTTTATGCTATCGAAGTATCACTAGAGAGTAGCATGACCTCATCAGCCTCATAAGTTTTCTCTTTATTTCTGCTCACGTAATAAGTGCAACTCTGAAGTAACATTAAAGTAACATACCCTTTCACACAATTTTTTGCAGAAAGGGCTTGTAAGTTAATTTGATATAATTTTCTATTGTCTTTTTGTACTGTTTGATACTTTGATCTAATGTGGTAGCTATGCAATCATCATGGCTCACCTAGGTCCGTTCGTAGAGCACACACCACGCATGCGAGCATCAGGGATTCGAATCTCTTTGATGGCATCTACTAGTATCATTCCAAAATGTGTAATTTACAAAAGTGTGTAAATTGCTCAAAATGGCGGATACTGTGTTGTAATTAAGAAGACGTGTCGCCAGAATCGGATTAAAAGAAAGAAAGAGAAGTTTTATCAAATGTTTTGTAGGAAGAGATATACAGAACTTGGGGTACCTTATTACCAATATATCTTTTGACCAATCAGTATCCGATAATGAACGTAACTGAAGCCCGGTTCTCTTATATTGTAGGCTTCCTCGCAGACAATCTCCGACGAAGTATTTACATGAGCTGCGTGTTTTCTTTCATCAAAACTGCCACTGCTCCATGTTTTAGGTGACCCAGGTAAACGGAGAGCCTAACTTTGAGTATAATTCGAGGACAAGCTTTTGAAGTTAATTGACAGCTTCAAGCAGACAGCAGAAAAGCAAATATGATCATACCACTCATTTACCGAATCATTTTTACCATATACTTCAAGTTGATGGTTTTATTACTACATAAGCAAAGAAACTATGTTAAGGACACCTGAAAGAAGTCTAAATCAAGCAGATTATAGGGCTAGAGCTAGAAAGAGCTAGAAACAACTTATAGGAAAACAAGAAATAGCCCGTTTCATTGTTACTTGAAAGGACTTAAACTGTTTAACATATAACATTTCCCAGAACCTAGATGTGAGCTCCAACGGTCGCCAATTATATTCTCATCTAGATTCTCCTGTCGGCAATAATCGTTGATGATCGGCGCTGATACAAAAAATTAAACTGTTTCAGTTAATCCACGATGGATCGCCACAGCCGCAGATGATCTCTGATCATTAAAAAGTCATATCCTCGTATATTGCAATCATTGTAAGATCGCTGAGAGTCTTGTATGAGATATTTAACCAAAAAGGTTCAGTAATAAGACGCTTTGTTTTAGTCTACCAAGTAAGAGTTTCCTATCGGGAGAGTAGTTTATTTCACGAGTGTTTTGGAATGTACATTCGATACTAAAGAAATATCTGGGCAAAATCTCTATTTATCAAGAAAACGATGCCCCATGGAAAAGTTGCTTTTATTAATAGCGCTTATAAATCGAGAGTTTCTGTTTCTTTAAGTTAGAAGCTGATGCTTGGCAAATAGAAGAAGGAACATGCTGCTTTAGTTCTGTCACCAAATATAATGATAGTAAATCATAATGAACTTTATTATGGAAGTTAGTAGAATATATTATAAGGTATGATGATGAGCTAGAATTGAAAACCATTTACTTCCTGTGGAGTGGACACTCCACGTATAAACATCAACGTACTTTTTAGTCTGTAAATCCTAGTCACCGCACCAATTTGTGGAGAAAACGTCGAGCTTGAGATTGTGTAAAGCATGCGTGTGTAATCACAAGTAGGATAAAAACTAGTTATACACTCTTACCGCGAACAATAAGTAGATATCAAAGGACCTGGTAACAATTCTCCACACTGCTTGCATTTTTGCCTCTGGGACGTGGGAGAGCCATCATTTGGTTGCGATGGGTTTTCAAACTAATTAATCGTCTTAGCTTAGATATAAAAGCCATAATACCATCAAACTCAAATATTTTTCACTGTTTAATTATTGCTGTTTTAAATCGGGTGATAATAACATCTTAACGTATTGTCCCCTGTGTGAAAATTTGGGTTGCATGAAAATAAGAATATAGAAATTGAATGATAGCGAGGATGTGTTCGGATTGGTGGGTTTTCTGTATCCAAAATAAATTACCTAATGAAGAGCATAAATTTAAAATTCCGAAAGGGTTTAGCGACTCATTTACCATTGCTTCATAATGCAATTCTTCGCCTATCCATCGAAATGCAAAGATAAAAGTACCTGAAAATATGAAATTAACTCATAAAGTGATTCCTGTCTCTGATGTTACACAATATACCAGTTGATTTACAGCTTCTGAACCTTGGGGAATTCTTGAAATTCTACCTTTGCAAGATATTCTAAAATAAAATGATCGAAAATCCTATTACTCTAGACCTCTTAGATTAGTATCAAGTTTAGAGGGAAGTAAAAACCTACATTTTTATAATTCTTGATGGACATTGTTGATACACATGCATGTGATATATATATTTACCTTGCTCATCTTTAAATATTTTATGATGAAAGTAACACTAATATAATAATGAAATAAAACTTAGTCTGCAAATCTTAGCCAAAAGGCATAAAATTCAGTCTTTTTCAATTTTTCGTTTCGTAAAAATTTGCTATGCGGAGGGAAAGTGATGACGTCACAAATCAAAAGTGTTGGAAATAGTACAATCTGACTCCAGATGTCAAAAGGCAAGCTTGAAATGGGCTGTTTCCCAAAGTAGCAGACCTGTAGTGTATACAGTTCACACTTTCCCACCGCATTGCCATCTTTCGAGAAGTAAGTGATTGTTCCTAGAGGTGGTTGAATGAAGTTGAGGAACAGAAAATAATTATAATAACGCTGCAGAAGCTGCTCCCCAGAGGACATGGTAATAAAAATGTAAACAGTGATAATATCATTTCATAAAAGATGAAGCTTTTACTCGTGAACCGGAAGCGTTGCCCACAGGCAAATAAATTTTACAAGACTACGATTTTCTATCAAATACCTACAGACAAGCATTGGTCGATAATGGGGAAGATGCTGAAAGACCTGAAAATTAAAGAACGAAGCGATATTTATAAAGGGGGAAATATAGAGTGAGGAAGAGGGTGTAGGGTTTAGAAGACTTGGCTTTGCCTCAACACATCGCGAAACAGTAAGACTATGCACGTTTTAGAATAGCTTCTAAAGTTTAATTGAGCAAAGCAGTGCTACTTACAGGCAGAGCTTAATCAATGCGTGACAGTAATTGCATTCATGAAATGAGCAGGCCAAGCTCGTAGCGACAGGGTGATGATGAGTTACTTTGATCCATTTAAAAATACGTTAACATCGACTGGGAAAAATAAATGTCAGAATTTCAACATTCACAAACGTAAAAAGTAGGCCGTTCTGATCCTAAACGTCCATGAAACGCTCACCAATTCGCCTTAAACAACACCTTTGCTTGTCAATTTTTTCTTTTTCAGTCACCTGAGAGGAATTTAGTGTCGGAAGGAAAGCGATGACTAAAGGTTTCTTTGCTGTTTTCTGTGGCCAAATGTATTTACTTAGATCTGTACATTGTTGCGTACAACCACAAGGATTTATTCTCAGAGATATCGTCAAACAAGGCTTCTTCACGTACTTCCAGCAGTATTCAGAACGTAAAACTAGGGATGAACAGTTTTTATTCTGAAAGATTGATTGCCTGACTTCCTAATTTTTTTTCCAGCTGAACTTAGTAGCATCCTCGTGATTTTTTTACTATCTGCTGTTTTTCATTGGCACGAATCTTGATGTCTAAACATGGTAACAGTTTGTTTAAGAATGAAATTGTTGGAGGGCACTTTTTCTTCCATAATTGTCAGTTTAGCAAAACATTGGTAAACTTAATGTCCAGAAAAAGGTTATGTTGTCACTTTAAACTGTTCAATCAAGCCACATCATTTCTTATTTAGGGGAACAATCAATACACAGTGAGCCATAGTCCGTCATGGTGCAACGTTTGACGTCATAATTTGTAAGTTCTAAAGAGTCATATGGTGTGACTGAGAGTGATTAATTAACAAATGACCAAAAGCTTATGTTGTCGTTGAAAAAGTGACAATTTTGTAATGCTTCTGGTTGAGATATTGGATTAGGATAAATACAACTTTCTTTGTAAAGCTTGAAGAGTTTCAACTCAAACAATTTGAGTTTTGTTGAGATTAATCAAACAGGAAAACCGAAAACCGAAAACCGAAAACCGAAATCCGAAATCCGAAAACCGAAAACCGAAATCCGAAAACCGAACAGAATTTATGCCATCGCACTTGCTCGTCCTTTGACGCATCACATCCATTAAATGAATTGACCATCCTGATCATAAGTGTGGATGCCTCCAGAGCGCCTACGACCTCCTGGTCATTTTTTTCGAGTGGCAAACATGCTGGAGCCGGTGCTGTCTCCCTAACCAATGACCATAAGCACAAGAAAATACTTTGAAGAGTTAAGAAGAGAAGTTAATGTTTGCGCTGTTAAGGAAACTGTTCCACAGCCTTAGGCCTTAATTAGGGACCATGCACAAGATGTTCCTAACAGAACAAACCTTAAAGCATATTATGATAGATTAGGGACGCATGTGGTCTCTGTTATGTCACTGTTTGCGTGAGGAGGTTTACCAATGCGTGAACAAAATCAAATTATTGATCCAGCAAGAGAAGGAAACTATTTAGGTCCCTCAAAAGCTTTTGAGTAAATTTAACCAATTTAGGGAAAACATATTTTACTGTATGAAAATACTAGTTAAGGATTTAATCGCATTTATCACCAAACTTTTGTGAGAGATTTACCATCTTAACGGGAGAGCGTCTGTCTTCGAAACTGTCAATGACTACTTGTGTAGCCTTCCATAGACAGCATTGGCCTTTCCATAAAGAATTATCACATGTCAAGTGTAATTAAAAAGATCTCACATCAGAAAAGCGTTTCTTCAACATCTATATCAAATAAATTTATCAAAAGTTGATAAAATATCACAACTGATGCAAACAGGTTAACATCCTTATCAAATAGTGCTTTGGTTTTTTATTCAACAAAATAAGATACTATTCAACCTTTTCCGTACTGGAAAACATGTATCACGAAGCTATCAATAAAAAAATACTAAGACTTCGTTATAGTTGTGACCCATTTAGGTATTCCCTTGGCACGAAGTCATCACTGTGTACTCTCTAAATTTACAGCCTGTATAAATTATCGTCAGCCTTTCATTACTTGTGTAGCCTTCTATAGACAGTATTGGCCTTTTCATACAGAATTACCACATGCTTATTGTAATAAAAAAAATCTCGCTTTGGAAAAGCGTCTTTTTAGTATTTGTATCCAATACATTTATCAAAAGTTGATAAAATATCAAAAGTACGCAACTTATGCAAAGAGGTTAACAACCATATTTAATGGTGCTTTGGTTTTATTCAACAAAATAAGATATTACGCAACTTTCTGTCATGAAATGAAGTAACAAGTGCGGATTTATCGGTGAATAAACCTTATAATTATATCTCTGGAGCTAAACATAGTGTGAGCCTGGAAAGGATTGAAGAAAGCTGACCTATATCGACAGAACCCCACCCCAGCTCCCCCAGTGTCATCCTTACGGAATAGAAAAGATAGTTGAGATGTTAGTTGCTGTTGTGAAGATCTATTCTTTTATTCGTCACAAATTCTGAAAATGTGACTGTTGCACCCCTGTGAGGCGGACGAAGTGTAAGACCACAAGTGTGAAAGTGAGACAGGCCAACAACAATAACTATAAGGGACGAAAGAAACAAAGCATAGGCTGGTTTTTTCTTCTAACCAAGTTGCGTAACTTCTAAGTAGTTGCACTGTTAACGCACTTAACAACTAAAATTCAATGTTCCCACCCAAAGAAGATATTTGCCCTATCGTGCGTACGCTTCGTTTTAAAGAATTCTGCACATCTTAAAAGAATTATAGAGCTACAGAGCTCATAGTATAGTAATATAGAAGAAATTTACAACCATAAGCATATGAATTTTTATTGGATTTCATAAATACTAACTCCTATTTTGTAAGAGTTTTGGTAAAGGTTTAAGTATTTAGACAAAGGGGAAGGTCACTTCTTTTTCTCAACTTTTATTTGTAATTTAATTTTTCATAATATTCCACACAGCTCCGCTAATGCAATATCTTTAACTCTAAGAAAAAAGAAGATATCGAACAACTGCGCTGAAAAGGTTAACTCAAAATCCTATATCGCAAACTCTGCACTCTACAATTTCAAACTTCAACACAGAGCGTGTGCGTTGTCGATCACATCATGCATTGATTTATAATGCCACTCAGGATATGGTAAGAATGCGTTCCGCAATCCTTGACTATTTATAAAACAAATAGTTTACATTGACTTGTCATCCATACTCTTACAAAGACACTATTCTCACCCAATGATTAAATTTCAAAATATCAGGTCTTTCAAAGTTATTCTACTTAAGTTTGGGAAGGCCATAGCATCTGTTATGGAGAATAAATATCTCATAGCAGAGTCTATCTACAGCAGCCGGTAACGGCCAAGCCTCTGGCTAAAGTAATAATTGAATGAAATTACATCGATAATGAGACACTATTTTCGAGCTATACAATAAGTCATATTTGCAGCAGATGTAAACATGCCGGCAACTTTAGCGCAATCCGTAGTCTTATTTACGCACACTAAGATAAACAGATGACGATATTGCATTGTAAAGGATGCATTCTTATCTGTTGTTATCAGTACCATATCTAAAAACACAAAACAGACATAACCATACGGAACAAATATTCCAAGCAAGTCTAATTTTTATAATGGCACTCTCATTTTCAACTGCAAAAGCTCTCAGTTTCCAGATTTTGCTAAGACAGAGGTCTTTCATATAAATATCCTTGATTGGTTAAATATATAATTGCATAAGTGGTGCGACAATAGTATGAACATCGGACCCAGACCCTTCTATCTCAGCAATCATGACCATCATGTAGACGTAGCACGTCTCACTTACTAGTGAAAGGTCACGTTTTAACTTTTCTGCATGATTATTTCGTCTTACAATCATGGAGAAATAGAAGTTAAACTGATACTAAATTTCAGTGAAAATGGAGCAAATCACGCAAGACACTTGCCACATAAAAGGGGTGTCCATTCCTGGTATAATTTGTTTTCTAGACCTCTTCGCTTAGCAGCAGGGAGGTCTGACATGCAAGTGCCCAAAATGCTCGTTTTCAAACTGAACAATATTTTGGAAC
>JAAAKL020001833.1:5683-28798 GCA_010016065.2 Carybdea cf. marsupialis auct. non (Linnaeus, 1758)
CAAAACCCAACCAGAGCTGGGCAATGGTTGGCTTGGAAAGCCCCCCCCCCCCCCCCCCCCCCCAACCCTGATTTCTTTACAAGTATTAGGGATCTACAAAGAGGGAAAGCGGCAATGGATCTTGAAAAATTTTCAGAGGGGAGGTGGGTGTGAGTGCATGACCCAGGATGATGACTACATTTTACTAACGATACACGTTACAAGGCGTGGCGTTTTCCAACTAGATTTTAAAATATATATCCCATATCCCAATGCCCCCAATACCCCCACCTTAAATACGCCTCTGGAAAATGGAGTTATTACCACCTCTATATGTTCCTAGCTTTGTCATGTGGAATGTTGATGTTTGTTTTATTTTTCTTGAAGGAGGCAGTAGAAGTGCGAGTTGCAAGAATATTCAATACGTTCGGCCCAAGGATGCACATGAATGATGGTTAGTAGATGTTTAAAAGTAGTAGGATACTCAAATATCACCGCAGTAGTAAGCTATTGTATTTTAAAATATTTATGAAGCTGATGATCGTTACGTGAGTCCTGAAAGTACTGAGCAATTCGATGGAGAGCAAGATAAGCCATGGTAAACACTGTAAGTAGTTTTGGCAGTGGTACCAGTACTTCCCTACCCAACTGAATTTGGGAACAGCTTATTGATAAGGGACATTTGTGTTGCCTGCTGTCGTATATTTAAATAGTTTGTTGGTGGTAAAGAACAATTAAACTGCACGAAATAGCGAAAATATCTTAGTGCTGAAAAGCTTTTTTCGTCTAACACACCTCAGAGTACAAAATCGTCAGAATTGAGATTAAGAAGAAATCAATGAAACTTTAACCGAACTGTGTTTTGAAAGTAGCCAATCAAAAAACCTGACTGCCAGATTGGTGTTGTTTTGACCAGTCAGTGCCTGTGGAACTAAATGGATGATCAAAGAGGGCTAATGAAAAAACAAATTCTTTTTGTGTACAAAGCAACGGTTTTCTTGCTTTGATGTAGACGGACATTCTGACGACTCTGTACTCTGAGGAGTGGCAGGCGAAAACAGCTACTTAATACTAAAACGTTTTCGCTATTTCGTCTTATATTTCTTCTTACTACATAAAGGTATAACACTATGAAAAAGGTGGGGATAGCCTACAAAACTGTGTTGTTTTAAAGGTAGCAATCGAGTATGCTTGAAGGGATCAAATAAACCAACCCAACTATTGTTGCTGATGATAAACCGTTAGAATTCTATGAATTGATTTCTATGTCAACTATTAGATGTATACTTAGGTTTTCCAGTGTGATGTTGAGGCAATCGTACGCCCCTCAAATTTCTTAAACTAGGGCAATTTATATTTATATTGTTCCTCTACATTTTTCTTCAATAGGTCGAGTTGTCAGCAACTTCATTCTACAAGCTCTGCAAAATGATCCCATCACGGTATGTATTTTTGTACAATATCGTAGTTGTTATAGAGAAGAGAGGATTTGAAAATATAAAGTTTGAAGAGATAGTAGAGAAAAGTGAAAGTGTCACCACCGGTATTCAAACCCGGTACCCACGCATTCGTATTGTCACTATAACTCAGTTGGTAGAGCAGCACGCCGCGAATGCATGGTTTGAATGGGTTAAATCCCGGTGGTGACATTTTCACTTATCTCTAGTATCTCGTCAAACGTAATATCGTAGTTATGCGATGTTTTTGATTTACACCAAAGTTGGAATTTACTTATAAGGGCGCATTTCTGCTGGAATTGGATTTATGGTAAGAAAAATTGTCTCCAAAAGATAATAAAAGGATGGAAGGTACAAATTGCTGACCCACTTAAATTTAATAATATAGTAATAAATTGTTAAAATTACTGTGTTTTAGCAAAAGAACATGTGATTAGTAAATGCCAGTACTTGCGAGTGCGATTTCTTTTCTATACTTCCTGTTATTGTTGGCAATAATTTTCCATTGTTTTTGATTGTGCGTGGTTTTTTTTCGTATGTGTTTGCTTCGTTTACCTTCTTTCCTTTGTTATTCCGGTGCCAATTTTCCGTATTTATATTTTGACCCTTATTTTTCCCCCCATCGCCTGACACCGCTGCCCCTTCTGTAGACGTGTTTCTGTAGTTAAAGAGTTAAATTTCGCAATGCAATTCGTGTCATCGAAGCCTCATAATCGTTGCATGATATGAAAACTGTACTCCTCAAGAAAGTGAACATGGTGTTCAATAGACAGTCTTCCTTCACAGTCTTCATGTAGTTCATTTCACAGTATATCGAGTCATTTGATGTTGTGGCATAGTACAAATAAATAGACGCAAATCGATATTGCAGTTGTAGTCTATATTCCATGGTATTACTTTGTTATTTTTGCAGATATACGGTGCCGGAAAGCAAACCCGATCGTTCCAGTACGTTAGGTAAGAGGTCTGACTAATTCCTGACGCATTGCAGACTATTTGAAGAGTTTTTCTTGAAACGTTACACTTTCTTAATCAGGTATCTCCTAGATGGTGAAGGTGATGATACTATCAACAGTGTCATTATCGTAAACGACACTTTTAACGATATCATCAGTAGGAGCATTATCATTATTATCATGATGATCTTCAGCATCATCGTCATCATCATCATCATCATCATCGTTGCTATCACCAATATCACCGTCATTATCATCATCATCGTTTAAAGTCGTTGTTGTTGGGACGAGGTCACTATCACTATCCTCGCGATCATCATAATCACCACCACTACCATCATCACCACCACCACCATCATCATTATCATCATCATCATAACCACCAGCATCATCATCATCACAACCAGCATCATCGTCATCATCATCGTCATCATCATCATCATCATCACCACTACCACCACCATCATTACCACCACCACCACCATCATCATCATCATCATCATTATCGTTGAAAGTCCTTGTTGTTGGGACGAGACCACCATCACTATCGTCATCAGTCATCACCAGCGCTACCATCGTCGTCGTCATCATCATCATCATGATCCTCATCTTTTACTCCCCATGTTCTTCTTCTCCTACTCCTCATTAGTACTCTTCTCCCTCTTGTTGTTCCCTTCGTTTCTGTGCATTCTTGTCTTTATGTTAAAACTTAGCCACGTTTTTTCGATATGCGTGGAACAGTGTCCTGTTAGTGAAATTTCCCCTCCTTTTTTTATTAGTGACCTGGTTAATGGCATGATCCTCCTTATGAATGGAAATTATTCGAAACCAGTCAATTTGGTAAGAAATATATTAACACCTCGGTGTATTATGCAGTTTCGTCTCAACTCTGTTGTGAATGTCGTCTGTGAAGTAGTTAATGGATATCCGTTTTAAATATGGTAACATGATGTGGACATCCCTCGGTATTACAATTGCTCGTTTCCAATTGCTATTTGATTCTCATCGACCTGATTCCCAAATTTCCATATACGCACATCCTTCATTTTACGAATGCGGCTATAGTTACTCTGATGAAAATCCTTGAATGCCTTATCCTTGAAAACCGTCTGCCCTAAAATATATCTAAGAAATTGTTAATCGCTACTGTGGCCAGAAGTGGAACAAAGACTGGTATTCCTAGAATTTGTATCAGTTTTAAGATTTACGCTAGATTTATCCTCAGAACTTTGTTAATTAGAACTTTGCAAATTAGGCAGATCTACGCTCAAGTGAGTCTCATTACCTCGTAATGTGTTAACGTCAGCAATACGTCATGTATTTATTGGTATTTATTGTGCCTTCGCGGCTCCCATACCAATGTAGAGAGAGATGAGGTTATGGAGGCGCACGCTATTAAGGATCTACGTAAGATACGCATGCAATTCAATAGGTGTATGCAGTATCGTGAGATCGTATGATGCTGAAAGCTTCAGAAACTTGAAAGGACTGTATATGTGAAAGTATCCGTTGAGTGCTTTGCATACAGCTTTCATCTTCTTTCCAGGTAAAAGCTTCGGTTAACATGACTTTTAGGAGGTCAGTGATTTTTGGCATGTATATGCTATGTAGTGTATGTATCGATAGTAGAGATAAAGTGCAATCGGATAAGGTAGGGACATCGCTCCAGGCCAACCCAATCGAAAGTTACGATCATTTATAATATGATTAGAAAACTAATCCGAACCCTACCCGTACCTCGACCCTACCTGTACCATCGAGAACGAGATTCAATTTGAGAACGAATTTACGATCGCCGTTTACCACCAAATTTATCGGTAACATTGCTTTGTACTGGGATATTATAAATGATCGTACATATCAATCCGATTAGCCTGTAGCAATTTGCCTACCTTTATTCTATTGCTCTTTATCACCTCTATTGATACGTGTACTATATAGTAAATATACGTTAAAAATCACGGGCGTCCTGAAAGTCATGTTCACCATAGTTTCTGTTTTTCTGAGAAGAGAATTATTGCTGTAAGTCTTCTTTATGGTCGCCTTCAGGTCTTCATGTGCGTCCAGTCGAGTTGTGAATCCCATAAAAGCAAGTTATTGGTCATTTTAGTTGATGGTGCATATGAGGTTTTATGAGGAGATTGAGCACGACTGCTACAGTATCTTCTGCAGTACTTAAATAGCATATCCCATATCTTCTTTTCTACAGGGAAATCCAGAAGAACACAGTATTGAAGAATTCGCGCGCTTAATTAAACACCTCGTAGGTAAGACTTACTACATACATAATTCAGACAGACTACTTTGCCTCCTGTTGCTTGGACACACAAGAACATGGTTTAATATACCATGTGCTCAACGCCATTTAGTTGGTGGCTGGCTGGGGTACACTAAATGTCACTGTTGCTAGATTTACCGTTTTATCATGGCTACGTGATTATCGGAAGACTAAGAGGACCTAAATGCAGGACGTTTTCCTAGTCATATGGGAAAGTCAACACAAGAGCTTGAATTTTAACCAAATAACCATGGTGTCAAATCTCCCACAATTCTTTGTAGATGAACATGACCTATTCAAAATAGGGAGCTGCCAATATATGTTTCGCCAGCGCCGTAACGGAATAGGAGCTCCCTGTATTAAAACCCTAAACACTGAATTATGTCTTTCAGTCTCACTGTTTCAGTTATTCCTCGCTGGTTGTATAGAACCTAATGCGTTTCCACTGATCGACAATGCGTTGCTTAACTTTGCGAAGATATTCCTCTTAGAAGTAAGATCGCAGAAGTAGAATATACACTCACCTGATCGAAACTCTAGGCGTTACCAACTTTCTACCTTGTCACGGAGATGGCTCTTTTTAAAAGTACATTATTTTTAAGGAACGTCTGCATTGTAGATACGGCTTGGACTTACTTAGGGTGGTCTTGATATTTAGTGTCGAAGTTGTTTAAAGGTTACTCGATTTGTAGTTTACAGGTACATGAAATATAAAAAGATATATTAGAAAAACAGTAGAAATAGGTATCCTGGGAAGGAATGATAGAGCCATGATGCCCAAGATGTGTGATGTGGTGATCTCTGATAAGAAGAATATAAATGAATTCATGAAGTGTCAGGATTTGGAAGACACTCTCGCGGAAGTAATGATGAGAAGAAGGTTACGACATATGTGTCATGTTTTAAGAAGAGAAGGATGGACACTCTGCAGGAATAAATGGACGTTAAGAGATTCGTCATGGTGCGAAAGTCAGTGACATAAAGTCCCGTAATTATTCCATTAACTGCACAAGTCGCTTACTAAATTTTTCCAATTTTTAGGGGTGTGCTTATTCGGGGGTTGCGTTTGTTTGAGGAAGTGCGCTTATCACAAATTTAGCAGATAAGATATTTTAGCAGTGTTTAACAAATGAAACTAAAGAACAAATGAAACTAGATGTCATCATCATCATGATCTAATTAGGCATATTTGTTGTCCACCATTATCGGGGGGTGCGCTTAATCGAGGGGGCGCACTTATTACAAATGTTTGCTCGGAAGGGGTGCGCTTATTAAGGTGGTTCGCTTATTCGAAGGGGGTGCGGTAGATCCAATAATTACATTACACGTATTTTCACTTAAGTATTTCTTAGCAAAACTGGGATACCAATGGCATTTTTAATATTTGGGTGCCTGGTGCAGAAGACCCTTTAGAAATGCCAATTGATTCACTTGGTTAACTGGCTCACATTGGTATTTCGTACCTCTGAAGGAGCTAAAACTCTTTCTTGCCGAATCTTTAACTTCAACCCGTTAATTACGTAGCAGATTTGACGATTTTGGACTAAACCACGAGGCTAAGCAACTATGTTGCGATGTTAAATAGAATAATTTGCTTTCGACCTTTTTTTAACCAGTCTAAAATGAACTTGGTGACTGGTGTACCAGGCAACTACCCATCCTAGCGCGAGCCAGAAAACATCCATAGTTTGCATACGACCCGTGTAATAACCAAAGTGCGTCTAATTAAGTTTACATGTAGGATACTCTTAATGACAACGAATCACCTAAGTAAGTCACTCAGCTGAGTACCCGATGTAACTTATCAATGTAACCAACCCAACTAACTAACCCAATGTAACAAAGGTAAAAGATTAATCCGATCAAGCTTTATCAAGAATCCGTTAGGTAGATGTGTTTGCTACAGAAAGAATTTTTTATCACAATTTAATCTGAAAAATATCCAGCGAAGGAATACCAACACCGAGATCAATCTGTAACAGTTTTATATAGTTATATTTAATTTGCTTAGCGCCGGACTTCTGGCTATACTCGAGTTTAGCAAGGGAGGTCACTGTGTGCAAAGGGTTTACCAAAGCTCTATGCTATAGGAATGGCTCAGTATTTGCTATACAGTTCTTAATCCAACAGCTGCACAAACCTTGTGGTTTATATTGAAGTAAACTTTACCTCGCAAGATAGCGCTCTCTCTATCCTAGGTATTCAGTTAGAAATGGTAAACCCTTGATTCTATCCCTCCGGTTTTTGTATTTCCATTCATAGGTAGTAGATCCCCAGTTGTGAAGAAACCTATCATGCAAGATGACCCACAGAGGCGGAAACCAGATATTACCAGGGCCCAACAGAAACTTGGTTGGAAGCCTGTAGTAAGTATACGTTACGCCTTGTAATTGCATGTGTACCGTTCATGTGTAATGTGCATATGTACCGTGTATATGTACCGTGCATGTGTAATGTGCATGTGTACCGTGACCTGTAGCGGAAACTTTTTGGGTTTGAAAATTGTTACTTCTTAGCATCTGCAGCACCTTTGCTTGAGGTTGAGAGAGTTGCTATCCTGAGTAGGTATCTTTGCAAATGTTTTATCAAGGCAAACATATAACACTGTTTCATTCTATTTGTAAACATTTTTACGAAGTAAGTGACATATATGTCTTAACTCTACTGGTATGTAGCATGGTTTTGCAATCTTTGGCATGTTTTGGCCGGCTGTTTGTACTATAAAATGCATTAGATACTGTGTACTTATTCTTCAATGAGGACCTTCGCAAAGTATAAGAACCATCGTTACCTTGTATAACTATTTTTACGATTCCTCCTTGATACAACGGGCTCATGGTTATTACAGCGTCATGTCATAACCTCGTTCTAGTGCCATGATTCCCTGCACTAACATCTTGCGGTATCAATGCACATGCATGTGCATCAATTTGAACTTTTTGGAATCATACCTGTACATCCATTCTTATTACTTTCCTAATCATGACCCTGCAACTTTAACAGAGTAACGTATGCGTAATGTATGAGTAATGTATGCGTTTTTGCCCTTTTACTTCATATGCCTTCCTAGTATTCCATTGCAAAAATGAGATGTCGAGGAAGAAATATAACAATTCCTGACCCAGTGTCGATATTTAGGCGAATTACCGTTAGGATAGTTCGATGGAAATACTTCATTCATTCAGTGCCTCACCCCGTTTCTTATAGCCGTGCGCCACTTTGTCCCTACTTCCTTCTCCGCTCCCCAACCACCTCAAACGCTGTGACATATCGCAAACGCTGAAAAAGGCAACGGAAAGACAACAAAAAACCTGTTACCGCCAGCTTAGAGGGAGAAACATCACGCAAAGTAGACTCGCATAAAAGCGAAAAGAACTCCACTGGGAACATCCGAGTGCCACCTGTTAAGTTCAACGAGTTCCGGTGCGGTTATAGCACCAAAGGAAGGGAAGGCAAATTTTTTCCGAGTTTGCACCTGGGTATGAATATCTTCTGAAATCCTAATCGGTGCAAAAGCTAAAATTTCGCTGAAGAAAGGAAAGACGTCGGCGGTAAATTTAATGTTGGTTGATTAGCTATTTTAGAAGTAAAAAAGCTCAGTCGGTAGAGAGCTGGTCCGGAAAGCAATTGCTTGATGGTTGGAGGCAAAGCGCAGCCGCTAATCTTAGAAGTCGCCTGTGATCCCAGCAGGTAAATGGGTGCCTGGTATTATCTGGCGAAGAACATAGGCGGCGAGGAAAGGGACTGGCCAACCTACCTACCTATTGCGGTTGCACAGGTGATGTGGCTCTCTACCACACCACACCCCTACTCTCTGTAGCAGACTAGGGGACTGTTCTTACCTTAAATTGGCTAGACCGTATACTGCACATGATTTTCAAATAGACTATCAATTTGGCTCTGCTTCGATGAAGCCTACCAATCTCTTCAGGGCCACCACGTTAACCTCGGTAAATCTTTAGACAGTGTGTGTCTACACACTATTTCTTCTTATGTAGACAATATCCTCTCGTTTTATATGGGTTTTCTATATGCAAGATTGGTACAAACATGCCATATCGTTATCCGGCCCTACGGCTACAACAGCTGATAAATGATCAAGGGAAGAGCATAAAAATACCTTTTTTATGTTGTGTCGTTTCGTGTCGTGTCGAGTCGTGTGGAAGGGAGCTTGCTTGCAGCTATTGAGTCTTGCTATTAACATTGTCAGATAGTTGAAGCAGCTGAGGTAAGTTTAAAGTTTGCACCCTGTCAATTAACATGTGCTAGCGGTACTATATTTAAAGTCATATCACGAGTTTCAGCAGGTATCCCAGATGGGGTTTTTTATCTAGTACCCGTAGTATGTTAATGCTTCATGTGTATTATTCTGTATTATCCACTTGCTCCAGGTGCCATTGAAAGTTGGTTTGAATAAAACGATTGAGTATTTCAGAAGAGAGTTACAAAAGTCGAAAATGTCAAAATTAACTGATCTGTAGTGAACGTTGCCGAGATACAGCCGTGATAAACGCAGAGAAATCCGTCGCGTGACCGTAAAAGAACAACAGTTTCATAAGAACAACATGTGAACTATCTAAGTTACATTTCCTGATAAGGTCGATGGATGCTTGGAACTATTTTTCGTCAGAGGGAGTTAATCAGGACGCTTTCACTACAATCGTGTCGAAACTCCATGGAAAATATTCTGATTATAAATCGGTAGAAAAGTTTACCTTTCAATAATCTATATTAATTTTATATCGCTACTTCTCTTTTTTAATAGCAGAAGAGTATTTTCATTCATATAGCATGTAGGAATTTAATAATTATATTCGTGGAGTGGCTTGTTTTGGCTTGCTCTCCGGCATCAATCGCGACGCAAACAGATGACGCGTTGCGTAACTTACAGAATATTTGCAGTGAATTAGATGTTAAGGAACCTAAAGGGCATTCCTTCGCCGGTGTGGGGTGAGGGGGGGGGGATTTTATATCTGTGCTGAAATGGGCTAAGCTATGAACATTAGTAGCCAGCTGATGTTTGTACACTAGCTGTTGCATGGTTCTTAAAGTGTAAACTATGACCATTTCTATGACTAGTTTTAGATTTGAACGAGGTATTGTAGTGAGCGCACGAAGTATCGATAATTAAAGAGTTGGATTTGATGCATGGAGTACAGTTGTTTCATATTAAATCTAGATTTATTTTATCAAACGCTATCTCCTTCCCCAATTAGTTTATAAGAGGGGACTTTTCCAAGCGGTTTCTTTATTTCTATATTTATTTGCCAGTTGAGAATTTGGTATTGGATTTATGTAATAAGTATATAGCGAATCCTGTTTTTCATTATTTGTTGGGAATTGTATCAAAATAGATTGTGGAATTGAGACTATTTGTTTACCGATGTCTTGTCTGTACTTTGCCATATTGTCCACAGCATACTTTGGCGATAAGAAATGGTGTTCAATTAAACATTTAAGCGTGAAGATAAGTATACGTACGTTTCGCTTCTGCATTTTTGATAGTGCTCTGCTAGGTCCTGTGTGCATAGCACTTAATATGTGCCGGATGTCTACAGTTAACGACATTTAGGCATTTCAATGTATTACCCCTGTCTTATATAATTTGTTTTGTGGGAAGTTGGGTCTTAATTCACTGGTTCCCATGACAGCTAATTATCAAATCTTGACGGTCGATAATGATCGTCAATAAAGGCCATTGCTCACTCTGATTGGGCAATAGGCTACGCTCAAAATCGAGTATGCCACACAAAAGGAAGAAGATCTAAACATTATTATAGTAAGGTTGGGCCTGCTGTGCAATTACAGAGGTAGTTTGGGAAAGGGACTATTTGCCAAGGACGTGAAAAGGGAACTGTACTTCGAGAATTCAAGGAGAACGGGCAGGACTGGAAGGTGCAGGCTTAAGGGAACGCACGCGCTGGAATAATGCATTCATGTAATGAAAAATACATGACCTAATGTAATTTGCCAAGGTAACACTAGCGTACCTTACAGTGATCTCAGTGACGAGAAGATAATGAAGAAAAGATTTCCTCTGCTAGAAACAATGTACGTAATGGAAGAGACTGTTTCCGAATTTTGTTTTCTATTTAGTAAGCAAGAGTGAGACATGGTTAAGATATATAATGTGAGGCTCTTTTCAAAACCAGCTGTTCACTAGCTTTTTGTTATAACGGTTTACTTGTGAAATAAGTAACGAGCAGAAGGGCTTACAGGGAACAATGATGTGGGGAAGAGGGTAATTCTTGCATTTTGAGCAACTTATTGAACGCATTCACAGGTTGTATTTTTGTACTCCATGGTAAGAGCGAATAAAGCAAGCGGTCAAAACTCTTGTCTACATTTCGATTGCCTTGAAGCGATTCGGCGATGTTAGCACATGTCCGGCTAATCCTTGATATTTGTAACAGACTGCCCATCAGTCTGTCACCCAAGGCACTAGTGGTAAAGAGGTAAATAATAAATGACATGCAATGCGATTTTAAAATACCAGATACATCGCCAACAAGTTCCGTTATGAGAATCCACTGTATTATTGCCATAACAGCATATAAAATGTACTTAAAGTCTAAAATTTTGAATTGAAGTAATGCTAAAATTATGCCATCCTAGTTGTTAAGGGTCGCTCACGCGGCACATACGCACATTAGGGTGGAGCATCAGTAACGCAGATGCTTCAGTTAGCAGCGGCAGGGTGTGCCTATTTTAAGAGGTAAATACCAAAAAATATATACTGTTGTATGAGCAATTAGACATTGCTATTATAATATTTCTCATACCCACATCCAGTTGTTCTACATTACGTCAGTGCGAAAATGAGCAGTAGAGCTACACCAAATTTTTACTAACACATTTCTGCACAAGGTCAAAATCTGTTCAACAGGTGGCAGCCATTAATAGTCACTAACAGCACGTCTAAATTGGGTTGATTGTGGTTACATGCGAAGCCTACCTACACAAAAGCAGCCGTGCAGATAAGCACGTGTATGACAAGGGATCAAATGTCTGTCAAGTTCTATGCAGGCATTCGGTGAATGGTCCCTACCTGACATCCAATCAATGGGCAAATGTGACGTGAAACGAACGACTACTATTCGAATCAATTTCGCTTTGACGAGATTTGCGATTCTGCCCTACAAGTATAGTCGGTTGGGATAAATGAGCTCTAAGACCCTTTTGTTTTGATGTGGATAAACAAAAGCAATCTAAGGAAATGGAGATGGCTTGAGCTCACTGCATGTCTGCACATCACTTGTTGTATGCTCCTGGTCCTTTTATCTCAAAGTTCTGCACGGGTCAGGTATGGTTTCAGTCCATTTCAACCCAAGAATGTGTCAAAGGCTGGAGGTTCTCACAATTGCTGCTGTAAACTCGCAAAATTCTAAAACCGCTCTAAGTGCGGTGGGTCTGATTTTCATTTGCCCCATATTAATAGAGTAACATCCCGAGAGGTAAACTAAAGCAACCCACAATATGGCTCAAATCCTTTAAGTGACAGAAAAATCCATTAGCTTATCAATATTGAGGTACTGTAATAACCATCTCTCCTACAAAGGATCTATCTCAATTTGCCACGATGACTTACTGGTTATAGCAGATACAGCCTCAAAACTAGAACAATAATCAAGGAAAGGAAGTGTCCAAGGAAAAGGAAAGTTTTATTATGGTAATCAGTTTGAAAATGACAAATTTCGCGTACTTCATTAAAGGGAAAGTACTTAAATACTGTCATTGTTGACACATACCTTACTTCCTTTTGGAATACAAAGTTCAAGACTCAAATAGTTTTCAAGGGTAGGTAGTTTCTGCCAGAAGGATAGTGCATTCGTGTCCTTGCCGCAGGCACTAATCACAGAGTAATAATGCTAAACTGACATCATCTATGGGAGTCAATTGAATAAGCCGTGCCAACCCCTTTTGCATGGCTAAAGCCCCGTATACACGGTGAAACATGTTGATACAACTGATTTTAGAATAGAACAGGTTCCACTTTCTCACATGTTGTGGCAAATCACCCAAGGGACGATGGATTTATGGGTGATACCAGAGGAGGAAAGGAAGCTAAGAAAAATTCACAATATTTCATAGACATTTTAAGATGGAAAATGAGCGTATTACCCGAGATTCTGTTGTCCTACGTCTCTCTAACATATCTAAAAACATTTCGTTGTTCCAAATGAAAATGCAGTTGCAAAACCCATCTGTACAACAAGGCATGGTCCTCAGAACTAATTGTGTTCAACATATTGACTCTTTAAAAGCTTGATTGGCTTCGTAATCCTAATTTGGCTTTCTTGCAGAATTCTTAGTTTGTTTAGACCTTTCCCAAGTCTTCACAGATTGTTGCGGTACATGCTTTGCATAAGTTTTAGCAGAAACTCCTCATACATAGAATGATATACTGCTTGAATTTCATTGATATATTTGAGCAAAGCATCTTGCTAAAGTGGTCCCTCACTTCAGTGGCGGATCAAAGGGGGCTGACCGGGGTAAAGCCAGGGCCCCCAGAATTTAGGGTCCCCTAAAAATTTTGGCCAAGTTGTATTATTCTTAGGTAAAGGACTGGCCCAGTCTTTTCTCTACCATGCTAAACATACGCAATTGAAGCAAGAGGTTGAAAGTGCTTCTATAGTGATAAAAACATGCATTTAATCAAAGTTTATCGCAAGCAGGCCGTATTTTGTGTGTCGTAGAAAGGGAGAGAGATACTCGTGTTCCTATCTCATTAAACAAAGTTTTGAAATTGATTTGTTGGTAATTTGGTCGAGACTCTGGTATGAACTAGTGTCTGTGTTTGAGCTAAGCACCGTTTTGTCCATCAGCATTGGAAGAGTTAGCCACTGATTAATATCAGCCACATGACACCAGACTTAAAGTAAAGGGATGCCTGAAGAGACTGAAACAAATAGAGGTCACTATATCATTTGAATCACGGGACACAGTTCGGAAAGATTTCAAAACAACTAGTTTGACTGTGGATTGCCCTTGAATTCGGAAGTTCAGTGCTTAAAATGTCTGCTTGAATTTGTCAAAACCTTCAGGTCTGAATTGACCAGTACGAAGAAAAAGGAATGGTCATATCTACAATCACAGTGTACGTGATCTCTTTAAAATGACAAAACAAAGGAAGCAACATTTCGACGAGAAATGTCCGTCAGACGAAACTGAATAGAGATCATTTTAAATTTGAAGGATTTCTCATGGTCATTGACAATTTGACATCAGCTCCTGAACATCGAATAGAGGCGTATGAAGACATAAGCGACAAGTTTGGGTTTCTTTCCGCAATAACCCAAGTCACCCATGACAACATTCAAAAAGCAGCCAGGAAGTTAATGGAAGAACATTCTAATGTCTTTGAAGACTGCTTTCCTTCTGAGTTTGTACAGTTTGGGCAATTAGTTGAAACTGCACGTGAGTAAATTGTAGTGGAGAGAGATAATTTTTGAAGTTGTAAAGAGTAAAGAGTGAAGTTAGAAGTTGTATGAGACAGGAAAGACTCGGTCTACTCTCTGACGAGCAATGAAAACGTAATTGCGAGCACAATAAATTTTAACGGCTTGATTACTTCACCATCAGAAAAGTTCGAAAATATACAACCTAGCAATAATGTAAAATTATCCTTCAGAACATCACTAAACTTAATGTTTGGGCATCATCAGTTAGGGCCGACTAGTTAGGTAAGGGAGGACTCCATTGATTATCATAAACTAGTGTCTTTGGTCGGTATGTGAGAAAGGAAAGCGATTACAATTGAACCACTTTTGTATGTTCCTCCGATATCATGAATTTACGCTCCTTCATCATTATAATAGAACGAATACCTTAAATCGATGTTATGTTGGGATTCGAATTGAAGGAAATCGGACCGAATCAATAATTAAAAGGAAAGGGGGAGGTAAAATTGCACCAAGGGATATGATTCTCGAGGGCACCCCCTCCGCTAAGGGCCTCTCTGTCAGCATATCAACTGCAAATCAAGTTGTTTATTCATTCAACGTTCGACCATATCAACCTCAGCTTCGGAGTCTTAGTTATTCCGCTGGCTCGTCATCAGTTTGGCCTCATCGAAAATTGATAAAGTACGAAGCGAAGGCGGAGGAGAAGGAGGTGGTGCAGAAGGAGGAGGAAGTGCAGAAGGGGGAGGAGGTGCAGCAGGAGGAGGAGGTGCTGAAGGAGGAGGAGGCGGTGCAGAAAGAGGAGGAGGAGGTGCTGAAGGAGGAGGTAGAGGTGCAGAAGGAGGAGGAGGAGGTGCAGGAGGTGCAGAAGGAGGAGGAGGAGGAGGTGCAGGAGGTGCAGAAGGAGGAGAAGGAGGAGAAAAGAAGGAGGAGGAGGAGAAGGAGAAGGAGGACGAGTAGAAGAAGGAGAGGGAGGAGGAGAGGGAGGAGGAGAGGGAGGAGGAGAGGGAGGAGGACAAGAAGGAGGAGGAGGAGAAGGAGGAGAGGGAGGAGGAGGAGGAGAAGGAGGAAGGGAAAGAGGAGGAGGAAGGGAAAGAGGAGGAGAAGGAGGAAGGGAAAGAAAAAAAGAAGGAGTCTTTTCATTGATCGCTGTTAATGACGATGATGTTGTATTTGCTGCGGTGGGCACCGGTGGACAGCGGTGGTGGTACGTTACTTTAAAAAGATCATATATTATAGCTAGGTAAACACCCCTTATTGCGGAAATCGCGAAGATTTCGGATCCCTCGATCTTCTTCTATCAAAGGAAGAAAAGACTTCAAGTTGAGGACTACTTGACATACTTGCAAGTTTCGTATCCCTTTATTTGATGGGTGAGATTTGCATCTCGCTAACAACTTCAACCACAACTTTACCCATAACTCCATGCGTCAGATAAAATGGGGAGAACGAAAGAATAAGATACTCAAATAGTTCACTTTGAAAGACATCTTTTTCACATCATTTATCAGTGGAAAAGAGACAGTGGGATAGAGTCTAAATGAATACTTTGAAACGTACGTGTCGCAATGATCTCATCTATGTAGTTGATTACTGAGTTGGTTAACCAAACGCAGTGTACCATCAAAACTGCCTGGCCATTAAGTTACCTATGTGATTTCATACAGTTCTTAAAGGTTGCAGAATTGAGGGTAGACCACAAATAATACAACAGCATGCTGACAAAGTTCAGTGTAAACGACAGGAAATCCAAACCATACCCTCTTTATAGCACATATTATACAGAGCGATATAGTTTTATTTAAAAAATTATTACATGGTTTTACATACGACATCCTGAGTCCAACAGACGCTTCTTATGAACCCTAGTGCTCTTAGGTACTAACCAGAAGCGGACACATGTCAAACTAATGGGGGTGAAGGCAGATTTTGATCTCTCATCAAGGCCCTCGCAATTGTTTTATATATAAGAATGCATTCTGAAATGGCTGTGAGTGTTGAATAACGGACTAGATACTCGATGGGACATCAGCGTATAATTGCTGGCAATCTAGAGCAATTTTTTTGTCTATTTTTCAGCCCCCTTTCCCTGAGTGTTCGCCACTGGTACTAACTCAAAGACAGTATTGCTCCTGTTAACTGACTTCAACTAGTCTCCCCATACATAAACCTCTCCCAGTCAGATCTTCCGCACAATTATAAACTTATTCATAAGTTCTGTGAAGCCTTAGTAACGAGAGAGAGATTAAAGTCCAGCTGAGACCCGAAGATACGCCGCTGATCATATCTACAACCATCCACCAATTGCCATTAGAGGCCTATGCGTTAGTATCAACCAACTTTAACAATCACATTGTACGTCAACGAACGACTGAACATCTACGAACGACCTGATAGCAGTAGAGGAACTGTACCACCAGAAACCTCTACTCTGTATAAAATTATATATGTATATATTTGCATCGGTCTAACACATACGTCCTATCACACACATAGTTAAGAAAACAATTCCGCCTGCGCTCCGATCTTGCATAACGTATTTTGTTTCTCAGTTCGTGTTACGCTTATCCAACACATAGTCCCATATCCACACATAAGGAATTTGCACCACTGTTACTGATCACCATTCGCACTGGAGACACTGTAATACTTATACCCTTCTCAATAATAACGACCTCTCCACTTTTGCTATGATGATAGCCACAAATCCTTGAAATAATATCTTCCAAATTAACCTGCACATGGGATCTACCACTCTTATAATTGCTGACCGGATTGCGTAACAAATTAAGTCGCTAATTTTGTGCTCTTAAGCTCATGGGCTTGTGGAATGTCCAGCACAACTCGGACAGCCGGGGTCTCGTTGTTTGCCTCCAATTTCCATCCCACCTTTGAGGGGATCACGTACTTCTCAAATTACTGACGGTGACCTTTCGGCGTCTTGTCAGTGTGGCTGTTGAAGAAAACAGGGAAATCGATTAAGTTAAGGCCACTTTGGTGGTGATGGTACCATTTGTCAACAAATAACATACATTTCTGATAACAGCAGGCTAACATCTGCAAGCTTTACATAAATTACCTTGAAAGCTCAGACGTACAATAAATTTCAGCATTTCAAATTTTATAAATTATTGTCCACATGTGGGTACACAGTTCTGACAAGTGATCTCATCATTTTGTCTTCAGAGGGTCTTTCTCTAGACCAACTTACCGTACCTTACCGGATCAACTTTGGTCGGATTGTCTTGTCCGGAGGCGGCCTTTACGCGAGTAAAAATAACAATCTTTTTAAACTTCACTGTTCATTCCATCGTTAACATTCTCACTGTTGTCGCCCGGCATATTCATTAGGGGCTGCAAGATTTTGATTTACAAAGAAACAGCAACAACAATAACTACAACAACAACCACAACTGAAAAAACAAACAAACAAAAAACAAAACAAGAAACCCCTCCCCCAAAAAAGCCCCAACAACACAAACACACACCAAAAAAAACCAACAAATGATAAGAAAATAAGTTTTTCTTTAACTTTAATATCATCCTCACACCTACCATAAAAATGATGCCAATAATACCCAACTTTATCAATAGTCTTTTGATACGATAGATGGCATTCCTCCCATTTCAGTCGCACGATGGGAAGATGCTGGTCGCCAAAAAAATGCGTCGAGCAAGATTTCGATGTTGACCAATCGGGAATTAGAAGTTAAGGTGGTGGCATGGCTCAACTAGTACAGAATGTCTGGGTCACAGCCTCGAATACTGCTAGTGACACAATCTTATTTATCTTTTTAAAAGCTTTCTTTAAAGGTACACAAATATCGTTTAATTCTGTATTATATAGTAAGCCATATGTTAAACATCTGCGTTGGGTAAAGGAAGAACAGAGAGAGGAAGATCCGCCGAGAAGGCTAACGCAAGATGATTTTAATACCAGCCCTCCAATACGTGTGAGAATGTGAATTCAATTTTACTTAAACATTTGTCAATAAGCCTATGTGGCAGAGTTCAACCATAACTTATAAAGAGCTCAAATCAGGTGGAAGGAGGTGAAAAGGACGGCCTTGTGCGGTCATAGTGAAAATACGGAGACAGCTACTGATGGCTTTGGAACGTCATCTTACCTTTTAATAATGTCTGATACCTCCCCAATAAAAGCATCGCAAATTCCTGGGCACAGGCGTTCCACGTCGTGTACGATCGTCTCGAGCTCCTCCACAACAGCGCTTCGAGACTGGTGCTTCACTTTTAACTAAAAAGTATAAAACCAGTGGTCAGTAAATGACAGACGTAGAAGTCGGTGAAAAATAGAATAATCAGCAATCTTGTGAGGCAATCAAGTGGAAACTTGTACCTATTTGACATGTTTCCCTTATCTTTCAATACAACGTTCCAGGAATACTACATTATCCCCTTTCAATCCATTCCACTTTTTACAGTCATGGCTGGGTCTATATGTATTGTACTTTAACATCCATGATCTAAGTGCCATTTTCTAAGCTTTTCTTTGCAGGTGAATGTCCTCAATCAACACTTTACTCAAGTTTTAAAATGCTACATTACAAAATGCAGATATGGCAAGAAATCAGGCGTACGATAAAAGGCGTGCACTGGATGTAATCCCGGTTTATGGGGTAAATCTATTTAATTTTTAATAGCAGTGGCAACCCAGCAATAAGAAGCTAAGAAGTGAGAAATGGAGTGCTATTTGTTGTATTCCTTATTCCTTGATAGTGCTATCTCATGGTAATGTTCTTCAATAAAATCAGCATCTCTAAATTATCTCCTTTCCGTTCAAGCTGTTACCAGACCTGTTACAGGTATCAACGATCATGATCAACGATCCAAATTCACTATAAACATGGATAAATGTGTTGCCACATATTGCGGTGGTACTTGCCCAGATGCTGCAGCTTCATAGGTTTGTTACTCTTCCTCTTCGCTACACATAAATACACTCATTTGTCTACATCATACCTCACTGGATGATAATTCTCTTCAATGGCCCTGTATGCATCTTACCGTGATATTCCTCTTCTGAACTGGGTATTGGCTTCAAATATCAATGACTAGTAATACGTACCATGCACGCAACGCGGGTGACAAAACGGGCTTAAGAACAGTGAAAGCTTCCATAACTATTTACAAAGGTCACTAAATAAAGAGATGGCAATTGGTGATCTGTTGAAAGCAGACTGAATGACAGAATTACTCTGCGAATGATCTATTACACTTATTCCACAGAAACGTTAAGAAGTTATGTGCTTGACCTATCGGCGAGCCAAAGTGCTATATAAAAATTACCTCAGCTAAAATGGGTACAAGAATTTTTAGTGACTTTGATGGTGATCTTTCTGGTCTTCCAACCTTCGGTGAATTTCTACCTTCCGAGATACGGATGTCGTTGAATTTTTCCACTTCTGGTCCCGCTCTAACGGTTCCTGACTTATATGTGTCGAATATCCAGCCCGGATCTGCCTGAGTTCGGTTTGAAGAATCCCTAGGGTTGGGAAAATGATAGTGATAAAGCTGAAATGGGCACTGTGAACATCGCCGGTGTACACTACGACCAAGGTAAGCCTAATAACGATCACAGGAGTTAGCTTCGACTAACACAACTGATTTAACTTCCTCGCTTCTCGTTAACAAATGAATGTTCACTAAACCTACTAAATAGTAACATTACATTAACTAAGACTATAGAAATTTTGTTTGACACAGATGTTTATGTTATGATACATCTGAACTCCTTTTGTACTTTTGCATATAGCATCTCGATCTAGCCCACAGCAAGGGTTAAAAGGGAGGTAACGATTTGTTTCCGAGAAAATAACCGACACTGTGCTGGGTAAAAATGACAAAACACAATAAAGAATTCGATAACAAGAATTTACATTACGAACCATTCTAGCAGAAAAAGTGAGACAGGTAGATAACGTAGTGGGAAGGGGCTAGGTACAAGCTGTAGACTGACTAACCGGGAAAAACATTCCCCCATACGATCAACAAATACTTCGTTTGAAGTTACAAATTTATATCTCGCCATTATCGATTGCTTCATCAAAGTTTAAGAAACAGTTCTAGATTTAAGATAAATCATTGTTTGCAGATTGGGTATATCGGAGAGTCGAGTCTCCCTTGGAGAGCATACTAAGAAAGTCTTACAAATAGTGGCATTTCCCCGGAAAGTTGAGGACTTGCGATATATGGCAATCAATGAATAGTCCTCCAAAAGATTCTATTACTTCTCTGTAGATAACTTACTCGTCTTCATCAGAACTGTCTTGATCATTGCCGCCTTCTGCTCTCCATCTCCTATATTTTTCTATTAGCTCCGTCAATATTGCCGGTTTCTTTGCCGTTTTGATAAATCGATGCTTCAGCAGTTCTTTGGCTGAGGGTCGCTAAAAACAGGATAAGAAAATGCTTGCATACAGATGCGCCTGATTAAGCCAAGCAACGTATAACTAGCACCACCGAAATCACAATGGTGAGAAGTCATAATTAAAGACAGAATAGCTGTATTTGGTACTCCTTGAAATCAAGTAGGTGTACCACAAACAATATCGGTAACTTTCAGCGAAGGCGTTGTTGCCTGCTAGATAGAAACCCTCTTTCTTAATGGCTTAAGGAATTTAACTGACAGTGTAACAAAGATTTTGCAGTAACCAATAAACTGAATCTTATTCTGAACTGAAAATAATGAGAACGAAAGAGTGGGTGGTTAATAAGGTATGAATAAAATAAAGACAAAAATAATGTTTCTAGCTGAAGCCGGCCTGTGGAAATGTGGCTGCACGTATGCGTCTGCAACAAAGATATGTAGCCACCAACTAACAAAAAAGCTGACAGGCAAAGCAAGGGCTAAAACGAAAGCAAGTTCGGCAAAATCAGCGTTCTACCAAAAAACTGAAGGGTAACAATTGACCAATGAGGTCAAAGATATTAGAAATAACACGCTGCAGCATTCCACATTGAACACTTGTAAACTAACGTCACTATAGGTAGTTTTAAAAGCTAAAAGAATGAATATCAGAAATCGTGAAACAGAAGCCACCGCAAAGAAACACAGGGAGTCCAAGCGGGTTAAGTGTACAAAAATAAAGAAATAAGCTGCAAATATGGAAGGTACTAATGCACTGTAAGAGGGATAGCCTTGGTAAGATAAGGAACGACGTGGTAACGTATGTAGGCGTGTTGCCCTATTTCCGTCCACGGCATAAATGTTAACTGATAAAAAACTGGAAGCCGCAATTTAGGACATCAAAATTTTCATGCAAAAATCTTTAAGTGATTATTGTGCCTTTGGACATATCTACGCAAAATCCTGCTGTCAATTAAAAACTCTCGATAGTACCTTAATAGCTAAACATAATTTCGCACGCTCATCGGATCGAGAGGTCAGCGTCCAAAGCTAAAATGGATGGATCTCATAAATCACAAGACTTCTATACAGCTGTTGGTGCTCTAAAGACGATCATGAACATTCAAATGGCACTGAGATCAGTAATGGTTATATATATGTGGTGATCATACCTCATTTGGATCTTTGTTTAGACATAAAGATACAAACTCCTTGAAAGGCTTGGTAAAGTCACCGGCTAATTCGGGTGGATTGTGCTTTGGTATTAAGAAGAGGACTCGCATCGGATGAAGATCAGCATACGGCGGTTCACCCTTTGCAAGCTCAATAGCAGTTATTCCTAGCGACCAAATATCAGCCTGTCAATAAAGATACAATCAGACCGTAAGTACTGCTGTAAAAGGGAGCTTGCTTGCACGCTACCCACAAAAGCACTACAAAATAACTAATCCCTGGCTACATAAACCATGGCTCGGGCGTTGTCTATGGTAAAAACGTCATGTTCTTGGAAGGAAAATGGGGGACTTCCTCGTTACTAATTTGAACCTTACCCGACGCAAGCATCCTATGATTTCTCGAAAAAGCCTAATGTACCCTGACGAGACGTTCCTCCACTAAATCATGGCTCGGTTACGATATGTACTTGACATCAAGGTGGTCCAATCACTACACTCTAGGATTACAAAACAGAACACCAAGGGGCTGTTATTAGTTTAATATCCACAAGTAGTAAACTATTTCTAACATTTTCCCCTTCGGTCCGATTCAAACCTAACCACACCAAATTTATTTATCATAATATTTGAAAAGAAATCAGAATATCCAATTCACTTTGCAAGGAATACTAGAAACACTGCAAAATTATCCAATGAATAACGCAGAACAAAGAGATACTTACAACCAAATGCAATGACCGCATGTTTTATCGTGGGTACCACAAAAGGCATGCTAACTAGATTGAGTATCACTTGTATATTGGTTGTTGGTGATAAACTCACCTTAAAGTCGTAAGCTGACTGTTTGATGACTTCCGGTGCCATCCAAAATGGAGTTCCTACAAATGTCGTCCGTTTGTTCATTGTTTCCGTCAGTTGGCCAGCAACACCGAAGTCCGCAAGTTTCACATCTCCGTGCTCCGACAATAGCACATTGGCAGCTATGGTAAAGTACATACAAAGACGGTAATACAACTTTAAATTCAGGAGCTGCGATAGAAGAAGGCGAATTTTGATCAACATAAACATATAATGTCCAGCCTCGTTCTGATCTAAAGACAATACGCTACTTTCCGTGGCATTTTATCGTTCTACGGTTTGAAACATTTTTAGGCCAAGAACCAAGTTCTGGCTGCAGTGGTGGCTCACAGACTCCTTATTCTGTGATAATCCCAGCCTGAATAACGGAGCTTATAAAGTTGAATACCGCCGTTCGGCGACGATAATTGATGAAATCTAAGCATGTGTACAAAAGGATAGCATGTATGTCATTTCTTATTCTACCATCTCTATTGGGCCTTGGTCTGTCATCGCTCTCTGAAAATGGTTATCAATATAATCAGAATCTTGTAGGGACACCACTGATCTCTAAAAAAGACTGGATCAAGCTTCCCATTGTTTCCAACTACGAAAAAGTGTAGTCACGAGTACTGGCCCCCATTAGTTAAAATAGCGCGGGAAAG
>JAAAKL020001834.1:0-28797 GCA_010016065.2 Carybdea cf. marsupialis auct. non (Linnaeus, 1758)
AAGGTGAAAGCTGAACTGTGTACATGATAATCTAGGAAAAAACATGGAAGAGCAATTATTGTAACTGTTTGTGGTCTTTGACCAAACGTGCTACAAATAGGTTGATGTAAATGGCAAGAGATGCCGTGACTGTGCTAACATTACAGTTGATGCTGGTAATGCTCCTTTTGAGTGGAGAAGAAACGCCAACCAGAAACAGTGTTGTTAGATTAGTCATGCATCTTATCGCCCAAAAACGTGCGCAAAGTCGCCTAAAGCTGTACTTTTGGATCAAATGTAAGACTATAGTTTTCTGTCTAGTCGTCCGAACAGTCTTGATTAAGTCAAAAGAAATCAAGTTTTGGTTAGCTTGTTGACCCAAGGTTTCCCAATCGAGAAATTGTCGCTTGATTTTCTGATGCTAATTAGAAAGCTAATCTTGTGCGTGATATCAGGCGGATTTTCAATAACGATATTTTTTAGGGACCGTTGAAGTTGTATTTAAGCGAAGAGTGTAGCGGCAATGTACGAAATCCTTGCGAGACTTCACGACATGCATAAAGTGGCTTGACCTTTTTACACCCGGATATTAAATCGAGGGGGCATGACAGTGCTTTCTCAAATTGGGAAGCTACGGGTAGTTGGACTGTGGTTGAAAATTTTTAATTAACATATGATGTTAGGAAAATATTTGTCTTTGTTTTGAGTTCTTTTTGCAGTATAATACCTTAAATGTAAGATTAATTGTATCAACAACATATCACATAATAGGAGTATAGGAGGATGTTTTGGTCTCCTATAATTATGACTTCGCGGCAGCAATGGCAGCATGAGCTGTTAATTACATATATTGGCCTAAGTCACACGACAAAAATCACTACGAACAGCATTAAGTTGAAGTCAAGTCAAATGTGTGTAGCAACTGAGAATTTACGAGAAAGATGAATATATTTTAGAAAGAAAAATGAACAATAATTAGGAAATGACGTTAGGAGCAATTAGTTTACATTTCTATAGTATTGTCTATGCTACAATAATTATGACAACTATGAGTCACCACAAGAGCAAGGAATCAAGGAATGGTTAATAAACTGTGACCCTGAAGAATATGGAGATTTAGAGATTTAAGAATTGAATTAATTCAGAGATTTAAGAATTAAACCAAATTTAGAATTTTAAAGAGAAACCCTACTGTTTGCAAGTTTTTCTCGGTATGGATTTTAAAACTAGTTTATGCAATTCTATAAAAATTAGGTGTTATTAGCGTTTGTCTATTAACAAAATTCTAAAACGAAAAATGGAAAGAAATCATGTTGAGCACTCCGGGCAGCAGTCATCAATCAATAGGACTCCAGATTGTCACAGTCTTGATGGCCTTCTCAAGTCCCTCAGATATTGCAAACGTAAAATCATACCCTGCAAAAAGGGTTCTTAGGTATTTTCAGTGCCAGGACAGAAAAGTATCTACATCTCTTCGGGTGCCACTGATATTTCACCTTCCGACTTTTCTTCACACTTTTAGAGTTTTTATTATTGTAGAAATGAAGATGTTACGTTTACCTGCCGAAATTGATGAGATAGTTAGGCCGACTTAGTTTAGTTCGAATTTGTATTCACAAGACTTATTTAGTGTTCTTATTTTCATTCTATAAATTTAGAATCTGTGTTGAACGCTGTTGAATCAATAAGATATTTAATAGTAAAAGGTTTGAGCGAAGAAAATGCAGATGAAAGCAACACAGTAACTGGTGCAAGTGATATACATAATATATTTATAATCCATTTCAGACATATAGTTTGTAGCGAAATGTTTAAGTCAACTACTAAACTAAATACTGGTGACCGTACATCAAAGGAGAGACAAACCGGAGTCCAGGTACCAGAATTAAGCACTGTATAGGAACTTGCCATTAGTTGCCATTCATTCGCCGCTCAAAAGCAGGCCATTCATATCTCAGAAATTGTTCCTATCTCAGAAAGTATTAAAATAGCTTCAGTGTAAACGAAAACATCGAAAACTATTTGGAGTTCAATCATGTTGTGTCCCGGAGTTAGAGAATAGCCTGCGTACAGAAATCATTGGTATTCTATGCTCTTAACGCTATTGCTTGCAGTACCAAAGATTAGCAAAGATGACTTTTTCTAGTCTAGTAATTTTGTGTTGTGTTCATATTAACGGTTATTTCACTATCCCCAACTTTCTACTGAAATGGCGCCTCTAACGTAGCAATATTAGCTATTTTAGTATTCATAACTGCCCCCAAATACCATTTTAAAGTCCTGTAATCAGTAAGAACAGGATGGATTGCTGCGAGATGTACTCTAAGTTACATAAAGGGCAGAGTTGAAAATTGTTTAACCATCTCAGCGATCAGGTGGGGATCCGTAAATCCTCAAAATGCATTTGACTTCTTCAGAGGTACCCAGTGTCGATTAGTCCTACATTTGAATTCGTCAAAGACAGCCGTAAACGTGGCAATTTTATACTCGAACCATCTAAACCCCTATACAGTTCCAACCGATTACATGTATGCGAATGAAAACACCGCTTTTATGTAACTGTCCAATTGCTAGAGAAAAGAAATATAAATGATGCCTTTGTGGAGATACTGGTCTGTTTGACTATTGACATTTTATCCGACCGCGTGCATCGTTCATCTGATGAACGAGGTGATCCCTTATCCTACAAAATTGACGGGAGAACACGCTAGTAACGTATGGATCGAGATGTAAAAAGTTAGTGTAAGCACCACCGGGCCTAGTCACTGTGAGTGCAAACAAGAAATAATCTTTTCTAGTCGGTCTTGGCATGTTGATTGTTATAGATAGGGAAAATTCCTAAGGAAAATAGTAATATAGTGGACACTCCTATGTACTGCTTGTTACCCTTTACGATCAAACTTTGAATGTACTCACGGACGAACTGCCTATCTGATAGTCGCCTCTTCTTTAGTCGAACGCCATTTACTTCTGCAAAAGTTTGATACTGGATCGAATTGCAGCTAACGTCTTTCCGCGTTCTCAAATCTGAAATCCTTCCATTATTTGTAACAAGAAATTTGGCCTCCTACGAGATATCGCAGATAGTACAAGATCCATTGCAGGCGCAACACCCTGTGCTGACTGTGCGCGAACTGGACCTTATGAGAACTTCCTTGATAGAGCGCTGATGTAATGAGGTTACAAATCTTTCGTCCGAGGAAACTGCGTTCTTACATGTTTATGTATGTCCGACCCCTTATGTATCCCATTTATCCCAAGCAATCTCGATTAAGTTTCCACTAATCTATTAAACTCGTTCTGAAAGTCCTTCCCGATAAGGAAATGAAGAATAGCTAATATACATAAATATGACTTGGTAAAACGTAGTAGGAAATATACCAACCAACTTGTCTCGATTTAGAAGTTATGATGAACGAATCCTGTGATGATGTGAAGTCTATAATAGAAGATAAAATGTGTGATGGAGAGGGTTTCTAACCAATTCGGTTTGAAAAGTAACCCAGAATATGAGTCAGGCGAATCGGATGATAACATTCTCTATTTCTTTAGTCATTTCATTAACTCGCAATCGTCACAGGATATCGATATCATCGTTGCTCCCTGTGACATTACTCTGGATGTATTCTCGCTTTTGGTGCATGGAGTCTTGATTATAGCTTGAGAAGAAAATTTGGACACTGATGTACATGGCATGATAAAATGCAAGATATTGCTGTTTAGCTACATTTCTAAGGACACTTTTGAAATATGTACCTTTCTTGTTTCGTTTCGTTTTCCAAATAGTCAAAGTAGTTTCTTGACGAATAAAAAGAGAGCCTGATAGAGGGATGGAAAGAATCTCAGTATGATAATAAAGACCGCACGTCCTGACCCACCTCTACTCATGCAAAGCAGGATTGTGGCACCATGCCCCCTTCTTGGTACTCTACCGAGCACCTCTTACTCTCACAAATTGGTGTCGATTAACCATACTACTCTACCGAGGTGGTATAAGAAGTACTTAAAAACACAAGTTTTGGAGTAAAATTCTTCTTTCGTGCAAGAAAATTCCAGACTTTTAACTTGGTTGAGTTTACAGGAAAATAAAACTAATTCATACTACAGTTGCATTTACTAGGGAAAATATAATTTATAAAATCGATGAACCTCATATATCAGATATTACTAAGAGATCTTAATTGTGAATCTGTAGCCTGAGTAAATCATTCTATACATTGCATTGCACACAAAGCAGTTCTAGCAGCTGATATTTAGTCGTTAAAGAATTCCTGTCTCACGTCGTAGGTCATGCTGACCTACTGTGACCCAGTATTTCACCTGCCTGCTATAACTCTCTTTAATTTACGGATCTGGCTTGATTTCTACATTGTACTTATTCATTTCTGAGTGGCACCAAAGCACATTAAGTATTACAACAGCACTGCGCAATTTAAACATTTTGATCAGGATGAAAAATACGTAGTCAATCTTTGGACGAGAATATGTGAAAATCAAGTCGTCTTCGAACATTTATTTACAATTCAGACGTCTTAGTGACTTAACAACTCCTCTACTTGTAAATGTTGCAACTCGCTTTTCAGATTTAATTATTTGACGTGATCGTTTATTATCTACTATATATCGAGTTTGTCTGAAATTGAGATTGAAACTGTTTGTAGGCGGTGAGCCATCAGAAGTTAGAAATCAATGTTAAGAGGAAACGTTCTGCCTTCTTGTAATGAAAGTAATAAACTAGAGAATTTGACATTTGGTGGCCATTATAAAGGATCCTTTCTTAATAACCATCCTTATTGGGAGAAAACGCAACAATTGACCACAAAAATTTGGTTGATTTCCAGAGCAAATTTCCGATGTTCCAAAATTTAGTACGGATGATTAAAAGAGAGAAACTGACAATATGTCAAAGGCTTGATGGACAAGAAGGTAGGCGTATTAACTAAGCGTAAAGAAAATTATAATTTCTATGTGGAAGGGGTTGGAATGTAAATGAGTTAAGGTCTGTATTATATGCTCTGATAACAACTGCGGCCTATCATGAGTTAAATGCAACTCAACGCAGCTGATGAAGGACATAAGTTAAGATGCGATCTGTGACACAATTGATGCATGGGCGACCTGGTTATTTTAGCCATGGGCGCAAATCGCTGTAAGAATGTGGGGAGGGGGGATTAAACATGGAAAATTAGACATTTCTATTCCCAAAAAAGTGGGGGGATAAAGCAGTTGTTCCCTTATCCTGAAAAGTGAGGGGGGCGAGTCCGCCATCTCCCCTGGATCTACGCCCGTGATTTTAACCTGTCAATACCTAACCAAGTTACTATTCATAATATATTTTGGACGATTTGAATCTACAAGCAATAGCAATTTGGAATGTATTTATATAATGCTGAACAGTGCACACTGAATCTCAATAATACTAGCAATATAATGTCGGTTAACAATTTGATAATGCAACAGTGTATTATATAAAAACTTCAAAATATGTGACTCATCCTCATGAATTTTATTAGCGCGACCACAAACCATTGGACTACTCTCTCACAAGATCTGAGTCAGAAATTCTCTTTGAACCTACCTATATACACCTATGTTTCGTGATTCACCTACCCAGTAAAAGTAGTTCTGTTATTGACCTTGATGATTATTGACTGGTAGAGGAAATGCTTGATAAACGCTAATCATGATGTACTTAACTAGTGTGTAGGAAAATGTTCTATTTATCCAAAGCAAGTAATCTGTTTATGCCTCGAGAAATTTAAGATAAGGAAAACCTCAGCAACAACTTTTAGGTATCGATGAACTCTGCATCCGACGTAACATTTGACAAAGCAGGTTACAATGCCCGTAACTACCATCGAGACGTGAGTCCCCAATGACTAGACTGCTCTTTTGGAATTATGATAGTGCGACTAAAGCAGTTCGACGCTGACTCAAGGAAATCGAATTCTTACACATTGATAGTTTCTCTTGTACACTACATCAGCAGGAATATACAACCTACTCTCAACTCATAATCGATAGTCTCCAAGAACCAAATAAGTTGGGGGTTACCCGATAGTTAGTAAAGTCGCATTCAGAGGCAAGCGACATCACATCAATAAGAATCGTGACAACCCCTTAACAGTTTATCACAGGAGTATCGTTAGGTTAAGTTTTCAGATTGTAAAACTGATGCTTTGTATACCAGATTTAGTTTCATTAACGGTTTTTCTTTGCTTAACTTTTATATCTTAACAGTATGTTTGTATCTATTACTCTACGTATTGCGAAAAAATTGTGCGCCGTTTATTTTTCAAATTCCCCTCTTTTGTATTTTTTAATCCACCAAGTTTTAAATCCCTCGCGAACAAACATTCATGCTCCTTCAATGGACCGTCTGTTCTTAAAAAACCATGCTTATTTTAGAATTTGGAAAGGGGTGGAAATAGAACGACACAACTTGAATGTCACAACTGCGTCTCCAAATAATATTTTCACGCACAACTAAAATTAATATTGCCCTTACAAGTATAGCATACTTCGTAAAGGCTTTAAAGATTTGTAACAGATATTTACCACATAGTTTCATGTTAGGGAGAAGAGAGGATTTGAAAATATCAAGTTTGACGACATACTAGAGAAAAGTGAATGTGCCACTACTGGGATTCGAACACGGGACCAACGCATTAGCGGCGTACTACTCTACCAACTGAGCTATGGTGACCCGGTGATAATAATGTCCACTTTTCTCTAGTCCACACATTAGCTCCTGACACTCCACCGGTGGGCATCGCATCCCGCTCTACGCAATTTTGGGCTTGGGCATCAAATTCATTGTCAAATGATCGATAAAAAATGTTCTCTATAGGCGACTTACGTCTCCTACGTGTTGTTTCGCTTTCCTTTCCTGACCTTTATGTCCATAAAGTCACCTGTTTTCCTTCAGCAGTGGTTAACCTTGAGAAATAGGGTAAAGTCATGATAGGGTTATCAATCTGGTTAGAGTTATGAAAATAGTTTATTGTAATATGATCAATGATCATAACTTTAGATTGTTTTAGTCCTTTCCATTATCACCATTCGAAATCCCTTGATCTCCTCTGTCAGTACATGTACCATATATGCCCATACTGTTCCGCTACAGGAATGGGTTGCGCAGGCTGCCAGGGACACAAAACCGTGGAGTTTTTCCTTTCATTAAGGGGACGAAAAATATAAAGATAGGAACCAGAGTCGAACATTTATCATGGGATGCGTTAACCTTAGCCGTAACGTTTAGAGACCGTTTATTTGTTTCGGTACAAATTCTGTAGCATGCAGTATTTTGACATCCTGAAAACTGCGTTCAGAATTGGATTCAATAATTTTAAGTCTCAGTTTCGTAAATTTCTTAAGCAAAAGGCATAGGTAGAACGATCAATGTCCCAAAACATTTTTTCAACTACTGCACAGTCATAGACATAAGAATAATAAGTCGATTATTTTAACAGAACCAACATGACGATGAGGCCATCTTATGGATGATGGACTCATTCCGGCAACATCACCTTAACGTCTTTGTTCCCGATAGTTATAATGAAAGTGAAGTGTCACACTTTACCTAGCGCTGGGAATGTTAGTTTCGATAGGGCTGATTTACCTCACGTTTTATCGTGTGGTTAGCAGGGGATATTCCTTGTTGGGCCTATTCAAGTCTCCGCAATCTTACAACATAAATTCCGCGAAAAGTTCCAGAGTTCATTGGCCTGAAGATGGGAGAAGTGTCTCTCAAGTTTTGCATGAAACATCGTTTGAAATGGCATTTCTCACGTTCTCTTTGTGATAAGGAATTTAATTGTCTGTTTAATTAGCATTAAAAGGCCGCAGCCCAGACTGTAACGTTTGACAGCCTGATTAAGGAAAGTAAAGTAAAAAGCCCTACTTATAGAGGTATATCTCAAAATAGTGGAAATAGAAGTTCTGCACTTTCAAAAGGGAAGGCATACTCCAACCTCACCAAGGAAGAGAGAAATGCTTTTGAGATTTTGTCTAAGGATACAAATATTATCATAAAGCCTGCTGATAAGCGATCAACTGTTTGCAGTGTGTAGCAAATTAGATTACTTGGAGGAGGCCCAGAAACAGCTAGATGATGCAAGGGTGTACAAGAAAATACCAGACGGCAATGAAATACATTGCATAGTCACAAGGAACAATAAGGTTTTCTATGGACTACACAACAGTATCCTTATCTCCGATGTAGAATGAAAATAACTCACTTTCCAACACAAAAATGCAGCAATATGGGTCACATGGATCTTCTCCCCAATATCCACAAGCTCTTGTAAGATATCCCTGGTAGCCTGATTATTTCTAATTGTGGAGCACCTACGGAATACGCATCTGAGGTTTTAGGTTTCCACCAAAAACCTTCCATGCAAGGGAGTAACACATGCGTCCTTAACAGTTCTGACTTCCTCCAACAGTTAAGACATTTGGTCCCTCTACCAACAGATGCTGTTATGGTAACTGCAGATGTAGTGAGTCTATATTGCAACCTAACAATAGACGAGGGTATTAATTCTTTGGAACATAAACTCAACAACAGAGAGGTTAACGCTATTCCCACACATGATCTACTCGGACTAAGAAGATGTCTCGTCGAAAACAGCGTTTTGAATTTAACGGGAGAAGCATATACATAGATGGCTGGGGCTGCCATGGGGACAAAGTGCTTACCTTGCATCTTCATGGATCTCTTTGAGGAAAAGATCATACGGAAAGCGCAATACCTTCCGTGGAAATGGCTAAGATATAAGATGATCTTTCCCTTATCTGGACGCTAGAGCTGACGAAGCTGATAAGGCTCCAAACACTGTGCAACTTCTATTAACCATTCTTAAGTTCACATTCCTGTCATCAAAGACATCAGTTGATTTTATTGACTTAACAATAATTAAAAACGGAAAATCTTTTAATTTGAACCAATTAATAGACGTCAGTACCTTGATTTCTCATCATGTTACCCACACCGCTGAAAAGCATCTGTCATATTTAGTTAAACTTTAAGAACCATAAAACGTATGCGCTGGTAAAGGTGACGTCATAGTAACCACAGAACAGCTTAGGACATGGTTCATCAATAGGGGATAGCCGGTGCCCCTTGTGGATTCCCAAATTAAAAGAAACATTAGAAACAGAGAAAGATGCCAATAAAAGTCTCATTTCGAGGACCAAAGCGGGAGTCTCCTTTGGCAACAATACACTGTACTCAGGAGTTAAAGACTATCTTCACCCTTGGCACCTTTTGTTGCCTTCAGAAATTGCTAAACATTCAGCAACCTTCTAGTGCGAGCGAAAGTTTAACAAGTCCATGGAAAGACGAGGTGTTTTAAATGTTGGCACTCAGATGTAAAACATGCAGACATTTGATGAGAACAAATAGGTTTTAAAGTAAGATGCGTTGAAGGCTTTTTATTAATTAAGAGCTCAACTGTAACTCCATGAGAATAATATACCATATGCAATGCAAAGTGTACGGCTTGCAGCAAATGGGGAAATGTACCAGGAAGTGGCGTGAAGGAGGGAATATTTACAAGGCAAATAGTCGTAAGGCAGAGAAAAATGAAGCCTAGTTCTAGCTTGACTTTATCAGCCATTTCAAGTAGACTAAACATTACGGCTTTAACAAAGATGTATACGTACGGCTGATAGATGAAACGGACCCTAAAAGACCTTACATTCTAAATATTTAATGTAATACCAAAACCGTGTGGCCTGTATCTCTCTTACGCTTGCCCAAAACGTTATCGTCTACGCATCACCAAGAACGTATGCCCTTTACATTTGTGTTATCATTGTTGCGTTTGCCGAAAACGTTATGGTCAACGTATCACCAAGAACGTATGGCCTTTACATTTGTGTTATCATTGTTGCGCTTGCCGAAAACGTTATCGTCAACGTATTACCAAGAACGTATGGCCTTTACATTTGTGTTATCATTGTTGCGCTTGCCGAAAACGCTATAGTCACTTGTGAACTGAATAAATTTACTTACAGCAATTGCTTCGTGTTGAAGCGCTATTCCCTTTTCATCTAATCTGCTTAAGGGTTTGCAAGAAAGCTGTTTTCGGTTAATCTTGTACACGATTTTTATAATAAAGAATTGGACCGTTTCCATGCGATGTATCTTAGTGCTGCTTTAATACATTTTATTAATATTTGTAAGTGGTAAGCTGCCTTCAGAATTTTTATTGTAGAGTTATCTGATAAAATTCGGGCAAATCTTTAAAATCGTTGAATTAACATGTCTGACAAACATCCCTTTTTCTTACAAAGCTGCGATATGTATAATTAATCTGCTAGTTTCCAGTCCTTTCCTTGGTAAGCTCTCATATTCGTTGCATGTAATCACGTAAATATGAAAGTTTGTAAATGTTCTTAACTGATGCAACTGGAACGACTGTATACTCCTATGTTGGAAAATATTTCGAAACTACATAAGTTAGCCGTTATGGGCTTGTTGTAACTTTCAAGTCGTTTATTTTACAATTATACTATTGTGAGTTCAAAGAAATGCGAAAGTAAATAAACCATGTATGGAAACCCAAAATGCCTTGGACAAGCTGGCTACCGTTTGAGCTAGCTCTGAAGAAGGCCGGCTTGATTTCTCTAAATATAAGTTAATATTGGTATTCAAAATACATTGTAGTGTTTCCTCTTAGTATAGATGAATTCTTGTTATCATTCATATTACAAATCCAGAAAGCACAGAAACAACTGAACACCAAACTTTGATGAGTAGGAAGGGTATTCTTGACATGATGGCAGTTTAAGTGGAACACCGTTATGTCGAGATACCATTATACATGGGGGACTAGAGACCTCCGATAAGTTTCCAAAATTTTTGAGAATTGTGCTTCCAGATTTTCTGTTAACAATAAATACGTTCGCTTAAAGTATTTTTTGTTTACCTTGCACAAACAAAAATTCTTCCACATATGATGATGATATCCTTGTGTAGGGTCGAAATACTCTTTATAACTAACCTCAATCCTATGAATCAGCATTTAGTACCTGCTGCAAAGGCGCACAACGGCTTACAGCGTGCATGCACATCTAAGTCAAGAGTTTAAGGCGGAAATTTACTCTATAAAACCCTAGCTTATTGGTAAAGCATCGCACATTGCTCAACTACCAAAGCCATGGTTTCGATTTCCCCTGGTCCCATGACTTTTCAACATCGAGATTTTTTAACACCGATGTCTGACGTCAGCCATTACAAATGGTGGTCGCGACTTGGTTTCTCTACTTTACCCGCCTAATATCTTCTCAACTTGACTCCCCACCCTACTTTCCTTTCCCATAGCCTTGGACCTTGTTACGGTCACCGCCGGGTAGATCATTTGATGGCAATCTCCTACTTCTCTAGACGAAGTCTAAACAGGTCATAGCAAAAGAGAAGAGGGATGATTAAATTTGCTATAATCTCTAGGTATGAATGTTCAAAGTATATAGGTCCCGAAAGGAATGTTTTCTTTAAAAGAAAAACGAAGGTTAGTTAATTGAAGCCTTCATATCATTGGATTTCAAGGTGACAAAGTCGACCTTCGCGAGGGCGACATAATGTCCGACATTAAAAACATCTCAGGAACTCTGTCGTCTATTTACTCCTCTATCTCTCTCATGCCTGTTGATCATTTGGAAGCCGTGTAAGCTTGGTGTGTCACTATCACACCTGGAGGTGTCCGTCCAATCAGAGCAACTTCATAGGTTATGGTTCTATCCTCGAATCAACGTTAAAGATTATCTGACTAGCAGGACCTTCTCTTTGACTTCCTGACATACTGAGCTGCTTTGTTATTCGTAAGGCTATTCGACGTGAAATAACACGCCCTTGAGCAGAATACCGTAACAATGGCAATGATTTACGGAATCAATAAAGTGCTTGGGTACCAGATTATTTAAGGTCTTTGGTCATGAATCAAAATGAGGTTTCGAAAGTATGCATATTAAAGTTATTGTCAGTGAAAAGTTATAAGTAAGCCACTTCGTTGTAACCTTGGCAACTGAACTGTACTCCACATATTTCACGGTTGGGTGGTGTGGGGTGGAGGCTTGTCTACCTCCCTCCCTCCATCAAATCAACCTCGCAATTTGCGGAAATCTAATACAAAATTGTGTTTTTTCTTAACGATTCATTTCCTGTAGTTTGAAGTCATGAATCTGCTCATTATGACTTAATCTTTTGTTAACAAATGGCGTGGAATGTAATGGAAGCGAATGAAAGTTCTAGTACGCTTCGTTAGATAAAACTAATAAAGCTCTTTAGTTAGTAAAGGTTTTAAGAGTTTCAAAATAGGGTTTGGTTTCTTGTTGTCCCCCAGATTGAGAAGTGTGGTCATGCTCTATTTACGTGTAACTGTACAAAATTTTAGCGATACTGATTTGGTAAAAGTAATAATCACTACCGCAGACTCCTCTAGAAAGGAGAACGAATATTAAAGCTCCCCCCTCATTACAGCTGAAGCCCTCTATACTGATAAAAAACCCGATGAACTATATGTCAACAGACTGTTGACATATTTTTGTAATAGATACGTTTGTGTCAACTGTGTCCATGTATTATCGAATATGAGTCGGCGCTTGAAGTCTGTGTAAATTCCATGATGCAAGTATCTCAGGATGAAGCACCTTGTTTATTTTCTCATATTTGTAAAGATCCTAATTGATCTCAATTAACTAACCAACTCGAGGCAACCAATTTCAAAAATCAATTAAATTAGTTAAGCTGATGACGCAGCCTGGTCAATACAGCGCTCTACAAAGTCGCCTCATGTGTCATTTATGATTGGTAACCTGCAAGCTACTGTGGCTTGAAGGTCAGGCAGGCCCGTAGCTGAAGGGGCTAGGAGGAGCTTTGTCCTTTCTGGACGGTTTCCTAACGTCACAGAGCACTCCCGGGAAAGCAATATAATACTTTTTTTCTTTAAAAAGAATTTGTAAAGTTTAGGAGTTACGAAAAATTTGTGTAGAAAAATTCTTTGCCTTTACTTCGGCAGCCATCTTTGATAGCCCCGTACTGACTCCCTGTGTTTGCTTTGACTCCCTGTGTTTGCTTTGACTCCCTGTGTTTGCTTTGACTGTAACTGGTCAAAAACCAATTAAACGAAGATTACTTCATGAAGCAATCCGAAATATCATTGTCAAGACTTGTCGCTTAATCTACTGGAATTGCCGGACTCTATTTTTGTTTTTAAAAGAGCTATGAAGTGATTTCATCGGTCGAGTGACGGAAAGAGGCTTGCATTGTTCTAAAAGCGTGTTTTGCATCTTGGTAGTTAGTTTAACTTGTTTCAAGTTAGATGCAAACATCGCTTGGTAGCTAGTTCTTGTTATGCCTCTGGTGTCATTGGCTGTGACCTTCCCGAAGTTCACTCAAGGTAATGTTCGCGATTCGAGAATGAAGATAAAACAAGACCGGTTTCAGAAGATCTTTCACACTAAGATACGCCGTTCCTTGGCTTTGCAGTTTCCCATGTCATTACTGAACTTGAGATTTTTTCTTTCTATTTTTAAATTTGTTTCGTGCCAATAACATAAATGAGTAGTTGTAGTACGCTGTGCCTTTGATCGTTTTGCTCCATGACATTCAACGGTTTTAAACGTTCTCGAATTTCGGTGATTTACATTTCAAGATATTAGTGAATGGATTTGTTTGTAAAATTTTGATGACCACTTGCTGTCATTTTTTCCACAACAGGAAGGCATTTGTACTCGAATTGGCATTGATTAGAGAAAGCATATGAGTATTTAGATGGCAATGCCGTTGCACCTGCTAGTAATTACCGTATGCAATGCAAGGGCAAAGCACCGACATTGAAAGCACCGAGAATTTAATGCAGGTGAGAATGCAGATGGCACAGATTTGATGTTATGGTTTGATTATTTTCCATGAATAGGGTTTTTGGAGGTTGCCATGGCAACAATAGAGTGATCAGGGACGTAAAGGACAGCTTAACTTTAAGGCGTTCTTATCATATAAAGGCCAAAATCACAGGGTAAGATTTATAATAAACAAGCACTCCCCGACACTTTCCTACACTTTGCTCCCAAGATAGTGTTGAGAAAGCATATCTGGTCAAGTATTTCAAATCAAGGACCCAAAATCTTGAACGATTCCTCTGCAAGTCTAAAAACGTTGAAGACCTAATCAATTTTTAAAATAATGAAATAGATTTCTAAATAACTCATGAGAAGACAAGAGGATCCGCATCAAAACTTTTACTTTTTTTCCGGGTATGCAGAATAAGCAAACTCCTCCTACACACTGAATTTTATGTTTTGACAGTTGAGTAAATTTGCACTTCTACGAAAGGGCCATTTTGAAAACAAAGTCTATTTGAACCTTAAAATGCTATCCCAGATGTTTGAAATTATGTGGTCTTTTTCATTAGTTTAGTAAAAAACATCAAGAAATAAATATGAATGTTTATTTTAATTACCTTTGTTTAGATAATGTTTCTTTCATGTTTAACTCTCTACCTCCCGGTGCTACCAAATTTAAAAAGAAGGTTCTCTGAAAGGATTCTCATTTTTCTCAGGGGGTATTACTCGCAGATTCCCTGTACGGTTACTTTCTATACACATTAGGGCTGAGCTTGAAGCTAAAATGCATGTTGTTGATGTATCCCCATTCTAAAACCTCTTGTTCGGCGGATTTCATTGCGAATCTTGTTGGGAATGGGGGTATAAATTGTTTAGCCCTTGGTTTTAAATCCTGGGTAGTCTGATGGGGCAACTTGAGAAATCAGGGCAGAGATGCAATCAGGGCGGGTATTTAGGGGGAATAGTAAATTTATGTAAGAATCAGATGTCACAAAAAGCAATCAAAAATCTTACTTTGCAGCTACCACGACGAGAGCCATAAACATTGGCGGTTTTAGGGGAAGGAGCCGAGCGTGCCATGGCCCGAGGCCTTGCACCTGTAGGGGGGGGGGGCGCCACAATGTGAAGAAGAAGGGATGTGTCTGACTGCCTATATTAATCTCATGGAAGTAAGTAAAAATTCGAAACTGTATCCACTGGAAGAAATAAACTGTCTCAGAAACTTCCGCAGTACGACCATGTCTGAACTTGCATGAGTTCATAGGGCACCTGCACCCTTCAAAACCCCAATGGCCATAAACCGTAGAAACAATCACTATTTCTTAAACCAGTTGCTCCAAAGTACGTTATGTTTTACATGACTATGTCCAGATCTGTAATCAGTGGCGGTTACTTAGGGGAACGCGTCTACGTCAAAACAACATCCCTGACTCTTCAAAAACGAAAAACGGTTTGTCATCTTGAAGTTTGAAGTCGAATGACTGGTTAGTAGCATCTGGTATACTGGTCTATGGAGATACACTGCTCAAAATTTATCTTTGACTTCTCATTCTCATAACCTCTCGATTCTTCGCCATTATCTGTAATAACTTATCTTGCAAGAGTCAGCCATGAGGCAAAAGGGGGAAAGAGGGTATTCTAGAAGTAGTCTGGAAAGGGGTTGAGTATCGGATGTGGCGCCTATGAGTATTCTGAAGATGATAACTTGCGACTGGATGATCAGAGTTTCCGAGCTTTAGAGTTCCGGAGTTTAACAAAGTACATGAGTGGCAGAGTTTCACAATTCAGAGTTTTATTACTATATTACGTAGAGAAATATGGAGAACAAAGATTATCTTGTCTTCTATAGATTCTAGTTCTGGCACGATCTGCTAGCACTATGTAGTACAGAGGGCACTGTCTACCAATGATATACGTTTACCCCCATCCTGGCATCGCCATAGATAAATCTCTACATGCATATTACATTTTGATTTATGGTTATGGATTTGTTTAGTTAAAGTCAAATTTGAACAAAATGCGATATTATTTAATTAAATAAATTAAAATTTGGGTATAATGAAGTGTTTTTATTGATTGTAGGATAGAAAATCGTCTTAAACGGTCATTTCAACATATCGTGTAACGAGTCGCAGACAAAGCAGCAATATCACGACGATTGTTTCACAAAGTCAAAACTGTACATTTTAAATATATTTTTGGGTTTTCTTTTCACACGTAAGCCTCATTTCATTTGCAGATAAGTATTTCTTAATGTATAAATTAACAATAAATCAAATCTCTCCCAAGTCACGGTAGACTCTTGGACCCCAAATACTCCCAAATTCTCCCCACTCCCAGAAACTTTGGCTTTGTTTTGTGCTTGTTGAAAGAACCCCATTCTATGTTAAATATGTAATATATGTCCCTAAATTTATGCCATCATCTTTACGGTGGGTATACAATATAATCTAATTGCATTGTCGATCGATTTATTGCATAAAAAGAAAAACCATAGTTACCTTCAATCCTAAAACACTGGTCAGCACTTTGAGCTATCTACCACTTATTTTCATGACAAGGACAATTTATCTTTTAGGAACAAACATTCCTGTCGAAAGAGTTCCGAAGAAAAGGATAAGAAAGGTTGATTTAAGCACTTTTTAAATGTTCAAACAATGCATCTCTTAATGTCGATCCACTTACATCCTCGAGGCAATATTTTGTTTGAATTTTCAAGCAATGCAGATTTATATTTAAAAGCAGTACTTGTTTGAATGCTATTTCGTATGCTCACCTATTGCTTCTTAGAATGATATAGACGAAATTGAAAAAGGTTAAGCTCTCCATAATGAACATCTTACCATACCGGATCTGAGGAGGTACCCGGACTGAATTAACTGTGATAAACAAGTTCTTCTTAGTTACGAAAACCTTGTCCCGCAACGACAACTACCCACATTTTTAAGAGGTACTTCTTTGAATAAGCCCCTCCCCCTCTTTTAGCTCGAATCCAAAATAAGCAAATCACCCTCAAAATGTACCTTCCCTACTTCTTCGCATCTAAAATGATAACATACACAAAAGTGAAGCCGTCTCCGTTGCCGCTTTCATATTTAAACATCAATTAACCTTCCGTTACATGATAGACGCTGTTCTTTTTTACCCAAGTTTGAATGGAAGTGTTGTTTACGGAGACCGACGATGAGGTGTAAAGTAAGCCTCCTGTTTCAAGAGACCACCGTAACCGAGTACTAAACAAGCCAAACACTGCGCACTGCAGATACACTTGAATATGGAACTTATTGAAAATCTTCCATAAATATGCCTGGTCTCAATAAAGCTTGTCTCTTAGAGAAGGCGTAAATTTCGAAATTTTTTGCAAAACGATCGTACTGCGCGTCCGTTATGTAAGCGCTCTCAACGTTAGCGCCTCATGGGTCACGCGCTCTCCTTCGAACAAGCGCCATTCTTGCGGTTTGGTATTTCAGCAAGCATCCTGAGGGCGCTTATTAAAAGACGTCGTTAGAATTCGACTTTGACTCTGCCCCCCTGCTTGGCGGTGGTCGTCAGTATATGTTAAGCTAAAGTGTGTTTAAAGCCACCTTCATAATTTATTCAAGACGTAAGTATTGGTTTTGCATGACTGAACTTATTTTATTAAAAGTAATTTCAGAAACGTTGGGTATGTCGTGGGTTTCTTCAGAGGCCTCTTTTCCCGCCATGTTTAGTTTGTGTGTGAATACTAATTTTAGGCCCCGGTCAATAATACCTTTTCAAGATCTTTATTTGTGACCTCAAACTAGAAGCAGCAAGATGAGTCCAGATGAGACATGGAATGTTCAAGCTGACACATAACAGGGCAATGATCGACAACACTTAATGTAGGTTCACCTTTCATTCATGCCTAATTTAACTTAAGCTTGAGCGGGAGATAAAAACATGGGAGCTTCACAGAGCATGACAACTTCCTTAGGTCTGAAGAAGAAAGATAGACAGCGCGGTTTAAGTCTGCCTCATGAACTTGACAGGGCAAGAAGTGAGGCATTTCTCAGATCCACAAGGTCAGAACTGTCGCTGGCCGAAGTGAACTTCCTCCTCGATAATCCAACACTGCGATCGGCTGTAAGCGTTCCATGTATATATCATCATCTTCGAAAGGAGCAGAAGGATAAAACGTTTTGGCCATTGCATATAAACCAGTCACTGTTCCTCCCGGAGTTTCCAATTAAGGCAAAGGACCGACAGCTGTACCAGGTAAGACGGATTCTTGTTTCCTTTTAAAAGATTTTCTAATTTACATAGGTCACGTTAAACTATCGATTAGTTATTATCGCTTTAAATAACAACCTACTGAAGAAATAGGCTATGTTATGTCTATTATGAAAGATGTAAATTCAATGCATTGTTTTACATTTCAGCATTATAGTACTGCATAAAAGCATTGTAAGTTAATGATAAATAACCAGTCGGACCGTGCTGGTAGAGCCTTTGCACCCCTTACTCATTTGCCTGCACGACTCCACCCAAGAGATGGACATCATGATTTTGCTTCAGGTATCCTTAAAGGACCTTATCAATAAGAGTTCTCATAATCATTTAAGTTGTTTTGTAAAATCTTAGCATAAGCTGCAATTGATATCAGGAACTTTTTTAACCTCCAGGAAGGTTTGACGTTTATCAGATCTCTTAAGGAACAAGACCCCTCGATGGGCTACGCCCTCTACTATAACGAGATCCCTCAGTCAAGCGCATATCAAGTATGTCTTGCCGCATTTATTACAACTGAAAGAGTAATGAGTTCGTCTACTATTCTTTGTGATGATAACGATGGAGATGAGTCAGGTGAACACCAGTAGATCAACAGACCTTGTTACTTAACAAACGGACCGTTTTCTATTTATATTGCCATGTTATCCCATTTTCTCAAGTAATTAGTTGACGAATAAGCTTTCAGAGTTAAGGTCAAAACTGCAGGTGATTATAAGTAATCGTGTATCTGAAGTCTATAAAAGGGGAGGCTCGGTGTAACTAACAGTCGTAGCCGGGTCAAATGGGAAGGGAGAGGTGGGCCAACGTGTCAGAGAAACGACAGTTACTTTCGGACATCAATTATCAGAGGAATATAAGGAACAAAAAGTATTTGTCAATATTTTAGTTCAATCTGCTACATTCACAACTGGGTAGGCCTATCCATAATGTTCAAGAAGACATGCTTTTAAAAATATTTTTCTGTGGAAACTCCAAGAAACTAGCCACAGTGCCCCTAGCTGCTAAGGCTATCTAGTATGAATGATAGTTGGCTCATCACATTCTGTGGTCTTTGAGCCACTTTGTGCGTTGATGTCAAGAAAAGTCTTACGAAGGGTATGAAATAACTTAAAAAGGAGGTTTTATTGTAGTTTAACATGCTGGTTGGATTCTGGTATCATTCACAATTATTCTATAAATTTAAGTTAGTGTATAAATATTACATTCACATGCCTTATAAGTTATATTCTTTGAGATGTTAAAGAAATAAATACATACAAGTAACTATTAATATCATAAAAAATTATGAATAATTGTTGTTATACTCTGGATAAAACATCAACACGTGCACATCAGATTGCATCTGTAAGCAATATCTTCATTATCCAAACTTATGTGATCTTTAAATGTATGATATATGGTCCCCCTTTTTTATGTGTATATAGAGTGGTTGGAGTCCACAGCAGCATTTGGTATTACTTTTTCAAGTGGCTTTAGCAATGTCAATAGTGATAGCAAAAATGGTTGCTAAATTATTTATTGATGTTGATGGATTGTGTTATGAGCTTAGAGGTGTTAAATCTAACCACCATATGCCGATATTACTCACCAGATTTAAGTCATATGTGTTGAGACAAAAGAGGCTTGGTACTCCTTGTGGAGAAGAGCCTAGTTGTAGTGCACAAGGGTCTTATAGAACATTGAAGCCTTCCCTTTTTTGCTTTTCTCGCTACTTTCTTATTTATTTACAAGTTTATTCTTCTCTTAGCATTGCTGTAATGTTTTTGTGAACCCTAGTCATTTATGTAGTCATGTTACATTGAAAATGTTATCACTATTGTGACATATAACAGGAAATAAAGTTACTGATTCATTTGTATGTTGTACTTACTTGCGTAGGTTAACATTCCTGTAGGGTCCAACTGAAATCTTCCAATTCTGGTTTAGTCATCTTGTATGTGATAGAATGAGTTCCTTATCTGTACTATATGTTGATTTTTAATACTTAGTTTATGAGTTAGTAAGAGAACAGTGATTGAACAACATGTGTCCTGTCTTTATATCGTTCTAACTGGAATATCGATATATCACGTTTTATCCAGGGAAATATATAACAATGACGTGTCCTGTCTTTATATCATTCTAACTGGTATATTGATACATCACATTTCATCCTGGGAAAAATATAACAATTTTCTGGAATGCAATCTGTTTTTAAAGAAATAAAGAGAAAAAATTAATTGTTGTAAGGTATGATGATATGTGTTGAACCATGCTCCAATTTGGAACCTAGCTTTATGAAAGGTTATTAATTTATGCCACAGAAGGCATGCTAGCTGCCAGACTTATCATGAGAGACATTATAGATTTGTTAATATATTTGAGGGGAAGTTCATGCTTTGTTACTATGCCAAACACTTGAAAAGATTTCCCGTACCATGTATATTTTTGCTTCATAGTTCTCACATATATAGATTATTTAAACTCATTTGTCTCAAAAATTTACATAGTTAAATGCCACTACACCCAGCAATATTATGCAGTCAAACTTTTTCGTTGATCCTGATGGTAGTATATGTACACTATATGTACTAGATATAATTTAGTTTTCCTCATTACCACTGTTTACAAGCAAAAGACATATATGTATATATTTTAAATATTATATAAAAATATTTTTGTATTATAAATTTGATGCGGTTGTTCTGAAGTTTGCACATAACTGGAGTCTCTTCTTTTCTTTATTGTTGTCAATTAACAAAATCACTCATATTGAAACTTACTAAAATCAGATTGATGACACTGTAATATCAATATCGCCCCAGTGATTTAAACTGGCTTTGGTAGTGAGACCTGAGTTTGGGAGTTCTCAGGTGTTGGAGAGCATTGAGCCACCTTGTAGTCACCATTCTTATCAGGTTCTCTCTGGCCATTGATAGTACATACCAGATAGCCAAATAGCATGATGGCTGTAAAGTGACCAAATCTGCTTTCCGATCAGCTGATCAGAAAGAGGGTGTGTAGTAACCCTACAGGATTGGAAACAAAAGTTTAGAGAACAAGGATGAATTCCTAGATGGACCATTAGGCAACCACCCTTACTCCTAGGGTTCTGTGTTAGTGATATGCCTGATCAGGATCCCTGTAAAGATAAATGCACTAACAGCACTTAAGGCATGTTCAGTTACTAGCCAGTAGATTGCCACAAGGGTTGTATGCCTTAGATAAAAATGAAACCCTCATTGCAAGATGCAAAGGCATGTTATTGCGTGTGATGGTCCACTTATAAATGCCTGATAAGATAAGGTTCAGGAGTTGGAATGTAGCTTTCACATGAAGTTAGAGTATGCAAATTGAATTACAAACGATGATGGTATATGAATACTTTGTGCAGGAAACAAGATGGAGGAGAAGTTTGCTAGGTTTTGGCATGAAAGACGAGAGCTACAGATTTCTGTTTCAAGGGAGTTATGGCTCTGGAAGAGTAGGAGCAGTGGTCAAGGAAAGCGTTTTGCAAAAGAGTAATTGAAGTGCAGAAAAAAAGTGACAGGATTCTGATGCCAGTTCGGAAACAGGCAGCAAATGACTAGAGTAATTTCTTGTTATGCAGCAAGGATAGTAGAGGAAAATTACAAAGTTTATGATAACCTATCAGAATAGCTGGTTTTGGGAGGCCTAAATAAATAAATTTTACTTTTGGGGATTTTAATGGCTCTATTGGAAAAATAGCAGATGGTTATGAAGCAGTTTGTTGTGGTTTCAGTGTTGGTTTTAGAAACAGGAAGGATAAAGGCTCCTGAATGTAACCAGGTCAGGGTTATGTTCTAATTTCGTAGGTTACGTATGTTATAATTAAGTCACCCTTGTTGGCAGTCATGACACTGCGTGATACTGTTTGTAGATGTAATGAGAATTGTCCAATCTTCCCTGTTACGTAGTTGCAGTAACATGGCCTTTTGCCATTGAGTAATCAGTTTGTTTACATTTTTGTGCTTTCGATTGTTAGGGAATCCCCCTGAGATTTGTCAAGGTTCGCGTTTACGTCATTGTCACTGTACAAGTATTTACTTTTTATAACACATCACTGGTGGCACAGTAAATTCGTAACGTGGTATGTTGCAACATCTTTAGGATAAGTAGGCATCATTTAGCCTCATTCAAGTGGAGTAGCTTGACCTCCTGAATGGTCAAAGTTGTTCATCAGAATGTTCATTTCACGAGTAGTTACTACCTGTTTGTATTGGATTGACTTTGCCAGAGAGGAATAAAAGACCAACGACACATTCTTGTATCATTATCATGTCAGGATCTACCTCACCCTAAAATTATCTATGCGCCTTGCCATTCGGCCGTTACATGAAGTTTTGACAAGAATCAGATTTGGTGATTGGAAACACATGGGTCGAAAACAAGAGGGAGGGACCTTCCATTCTGGCAAAAGTACATCTTAGATTCATTTCATGCTGGTGGACTTGTATGTGTGAAAGGAAGTGCTAAATGTGAAGGTGATACTTGGTGAGCTCCAGCATAACTTAGTGGTGAATAATATGAAAAGTATTAAAACAAAAAGGAAGAGGCAAGTTCAGTCTAGGAGAATGAACATTTAGAAATAAAGAGATAAAAAGACTAATATGAAGTGTGCTGAGTGAATAGGTAATCTGTGGGTCAGCATGCTGGAAGAAGACACATGTGAACGATTAAAAAATGGTTGTATAGGCAACCAAAGAGATCTATAGTGTCAGGAATAGGAAGGCTTGACATGGAGATACATGTTGGTTGAATCAGGATATAAACAAGCATTTGAAAAAAAGAAAGCATTCTTCTAAAGATTTTGCTGCAAGCGTCAGTAGAGAGAAAAGCCAGACTACAACAGAAGTAAGAGGAAAGGGTGGGGTGGGGATATGGAGAATTGAAAAAGCTGAAAAAGAGGGGACAGGACATTTTTTAAAAAATGAGACTTATGAAGAGTAAATCACATGACACTGATAATTGTAACTGCATAAAGGACAATGCTGGCAATATCCATTGTGATGAATTTAATTGGTATAGAGTAAGGAAAGAGCATATGGAGAAATTCATCAACCAAGAAAATGAGTAGAATGATGCTATGCAGGCTGAGGGTATAGGAGGGCCAACCATAGGCAGGCACTGACAAATAGCAGTACTCCTGTGCAACCCCCTTAAAGGGGAAATGCCACTTTAAATGAATGATGATGATGATGATGATGATGATGATGATGATGATGATGATAAAGAAAGTCTCTAAAGTTGCTGAGCCATTTCTCTCTGTTAGCTTGTTCCACATGTCCAAAGGACCTAAATTATATCTCTTTCATGTGGTTTGATATGCTCTCAATAACCAACGTATTCTTAACTCCACAGATGTTATTCCATACATTCCTACAAAGATCTTCCTCTTTCACAGTCAAGGTTTCACAGCATCACACTTCTCAAACATATATAATATACACTTCATTCTTTTGGAAAAAATGTGATTGGTCAAAAAGGGAAGCAGCTTTATAAACTTTTCCCATCCTCATCTAACTCACATCATTGAGCTTGCCTCTGTACCACCACCTGTACAAAGCATATCACAGAGGTAACTGAACTGATCTACAACTTCATATTCATCTCTCACACGCATTGATTCCTTCAGCTTCCTGCAACTGCTACACTTGATATTCAGTGTTTTTGTCAAGGTACCTTTAAATCCACTGCATCTATTGTGTATGCACTGACAGCAATTAACACAGTAGCTAGAGTTCACACCAAAACCCTTTCTACATAACCCACATGAGAACTTCTGGACTTTGGCAATACCACAAACCATAACTTTGGTTTTCCAAACATTAACTATAAGACCTTTACACTCAAGGCACTCTTCCAAGAAATATATCTTTCTTCCAATTTTTCCAGGCCTTCAGATTTTATTGCAAGATGTTTGAGATACAGGAGCTCCCAAGGCAGACCACGTCTGCTTTCTCTGGATAATGCTTTAAGTACCATGATGAAAAAACAGGGTACTCGAAACAGAGCCTTGATGAACACATCAAACTTTTTGCCAGTTGCATTGACTCTGAGCTGCCTTGCTGCTCTTGATATAAATTACCATTAAGTTATTGATATGCCAGTCATCTATACCATGTTTTCTCATAGCCCACCTGACTATCTCAGGGATTTCTTGATCAAAAGCTTTTGCATGTGCAGTAAAAAGCTTCTTCTTCTTTCCCAAGTACTTCTTTTTAAATTGTCCCGCAATAAGGATTTACAACAAGAGGCCTTCTTTCAGGCTTGACCACTCTTCTTATTTCTTGCTAACTGATTCTTTCAAATACCTTTATTGTGTGTTCCAGTAATATTAACATGGTGTCAGTATCTCTTTCAGTTGCTTCACCTTCGATCTTAAAGCAGGTTAATATAACACAGATGTTTTTGTCAACAGGGATTTATATTTTAGCAATGATATGGTTAAAGAGGTCAGCAATTTTTTCAATGCTGTGTTTGCCTGCAGCCCACAGCATTTCTTCAACAACACCAGAAGTGCCAGAAGCTTCCTTTTAGATAGAGCCAACCTCACACTTTTGTCAATCGGTGAGTAAGGTCCAATAACAGGTTGATCCAACTCCAGGTCTTCTTTGTTCTATGAAATCTCTTCATTCTCTCTAGGGTTCATGTTTCTCTGTGTCAGTGACAACCAAATTGTTCACATACTTATCACTAACCACATCTTGGTGTGAAGCTTTCAATTTGTTTGCAATCTTGAACACTTCTTGTCTGTGATCTTCCCTACATTTCCAAATCTGAATTCTTCTGCAGCTCTCTCATCAGCATACACAGTACATCTTGCATTATATTTGGCCATCACATATGCTTCCTTACTAGCACCATTTTCTCCATTGCTTCCATGGGTGCTGCTTATGTTTGATGTGCACATCCTACTCATTATTCCTCCATGTCACACTTGCCTTGGAGATCCACTAGCCCATCCATAAGTGTGTTCTGTTGCATTGAATAAGCCAGCATCCAGGGAGTTCCTGACCTCATCCATATTACTATTTCCATCAACATTCTTTGAGCATCATCAAATTCTGAAATAAAGCCATCATTGGTAATTCGATCTTTCAACAACTAGACTTTTCTTATTAGAATAAATGGCTTTTTAGATTCACTTTGTGATTTCAGGTCAAAGATGCATGCCAAGAGGCGATGTTAGTAGGCAGCTTCCTTGCTAGGAGCTCTTGTCACAGACACCAGCCCCATTTACTTAGTTGTTCTTAACTTTCATATTTTACATCATGAATTTATTGAAGCAGAAGAGTTGTGTGCCCTTAGCAATCTAACCAATAGAGAGGCTTGGGAACTCAGCTTTCTTTTTGACTTCATCTCTTATAGTCTTCCCCCATTCAAGGGGAGATACAAGGCAGCATTGCTAATATTTAGCTATACCTGGCACCCTAGCCGATACTAAGCCTCTGAGTTAGAGGGAGCTGGAAAGCAGTGATATTGAGGAAGGCAGCTTTACATAACCAGACACATGACAAACCAAAACCAAACCATTGGATGCAGTTTAACATCATACCAGGGCCCAGAGTGAGGATATCATAAAAATCAAAAGAATGCAATTTGGTATCATGGCTGGAAAGGAAAGATATTTTTTTGTATAAAGGTTTTTAAAATGCCATATTGCTAACAAGAAAAGACTGTTCGTGTTTTTTTTCTATCTCCAAAAAGCTTTTAAAAGAATTCCTTGCCTAGTCATAGAATGGGCACTGTGTAAAAAGATTGGTTACTGAGAATATAATCAGGAGTTATTATTGGAATTGTCTGAAGAGGCAAAAATAAGGATGAACTGTGGAATTAAAATAACTTTAAATTTTAATTCTGGAGTGGGTGTACACCAAAGATCTGCTTTGTCTCTTCACCCATTTACCACAGTTGTTGATGTTCTGTCAGAAGTATGCAGATAGATGTATTTGGGGAATCTGTCACATACAGATGATTGGTTATGATGGCTGAATCAATGCACCAACTAGAGAAGGACTTCATTTACTGTAAAAGAGATATTGAATGCAAAGGCCTGAAAGTTATCGTGGTAAAAGATGAAGGTAATGATTCAAAGTGGTGATGTAACAACCATAGTAATAGCTATTGTAGACCTTTGCAGTGTGTTTGGCTGAAGAGTGATAAAAATTCTATTGGGTGCATAAACTGCAGGAATTGTGTTCATACAATGTGTGCTGGGATTGGGAAAGTTAATGAGAGTTTTAAATGTAAGAAATGCCTTTGTAGTGGCAATGAAGTAGGCATAAAGGGATGTTAAGAAATCTTATTAGTAAATCATATCAGTGTACGAGAAAAATTGAAAGAGCTATGGTGCAAACAATTTGTGGTGTTAATCTCTCTAAGAAAGGGATTGCAAGTACCCTGAATGAAATACTGGGCTAAGACGAGGCCCTTTTAGAAATAATAATGAGAAATTGTATGTGATTGATAGGGTGTGTGTTATGCAGGTTGATGATGGTTACCCAGTGAAGAAAGCATGGAACTTGAAAGTGGTAGACTGAAGAAAAAAGGGAAACCGAAGATTAAGTTAAAGGATTTGGCCATGTGACTTTGAAAGAATGTTGCTCTTGAAGATAAGGATTCACAGGACAAGAACAACTGGAAATTAGTAATGGTGGAAGTGGTCAGTTATCTCATGTAAGAGGGGATACATCATCATCATCAGGTCAAGCTAGCTCGGATATGTTTTATTTGTTCCCTCCATTCTTCCCAATCCCCCATTGCAGCAGGCATGGTCTTCGAGCGGGAGACGTTATTTCAGCGTGGACGATTTCAATTCACCAGAGGATATCTCTGCAGACAGCAGCTCCAATACAGAAATAGAGCATCCACCACCGGCTCATCCAATGAAGACAGAAGAAGACCTGGGTACAAGGTACAAGAATATTAATCCAGAGTATCGATCAAAGAACCCACTTCGATCCAAAAGAAAGTGGAAGCCAAGGAAGGTGTTGTCACTCTAGTTAAAACGCTTTCAGAGAACACCTTTAAGCTCGGTGGGGAGGTGTTATTGGACAGCCTTAATTTGATTTGTCTATACATCAGTGTCATTAAAACTGGATTCTTTTAGAGCATTCTTTAATCTTCAAAAACATTCTACGATGTTCTTGCTAATTCTACAAGTTTCCAGCAACTTCCAAACGTTTCTGAAGAACACACTAGAAATTTCCAGAACGTTCTAGAATAATGCTAGACGTTCTAAGGAGTTCTATACAGTCGAATTGTATTTGAGGCAGAGAGGCAGACATTTTTCTATCTTCCATTGTAACAGTTAATGTAATCTGTAAAAAGGATAATTGATTATCTGTTAATACTACCTCCACTACTATTGCTACTCCTGCTGCTGCTGCCACTAGTACTATTACTGCGTAAACAAGGACAACTACTACTACTACTATCACTACTGTTACCATTGGTGCTACTACCTTTCCTCCTCTTATCATATATCATGGATTCTAGTACAGCCACAGTGATTTGGTCGCAGTACATTGTCCCGGTCTAAATGTCAAGCAGCCCCTTAAGTGTAGAAAGTGCTCATAACTCTAGAAGATGATTTACAAACCTATGGAGCTGAACTTACGGGACTTTTCCTATAATCTTATACTATTTTCTCTGTGAAAAAGATTCAAAAGACATAACCGGAAGTTTAATTATCAGTGCCTCCTTTTGTAAAGTCATGGATGTTGTAGAGAACAGGCTTCGATTTACTATTGTCTCTTGTCACACCATGAATAGGAGGCACGGGTGATGGTATCAAATGGGTTTTTCTCCCTTTAACTCTTTATTCACCCCCCGCAAAATGACAGGAAACGCCGAAAATCTAACCCCCATTACGGTTTTCAGCTTTTCAGGTGCACCAATTCTTCCTGTGCCCAAAGCGCCGAGGATCGTAAAATCCCTTTCCAGCAACCATCAAGCTCAGTCATACTTGTATATAGGCTGTCCATGGTAATATTTTGACCAGACAAATTGATATCTTTCCAAGTTACCAGGTAACCTGGTATTTTTTACATAATCAATTGTGGAGCAAATGTTAAGCTAGTCTTTACCAGCAGTAGGTTTTCCAGGATGTGGTGCCTCCATGTATATATACAGAAATCTTGCACCATTGAAAGATATCACCAAAAGACGGTAATGATGCGTTTTGGGCGGTTGAGTTGCCATCCCGAATTTTCTACACCAAAAATCCAATTTTTTGGCTATCAGCTTCATCAGTGCCATTTCCATAAGGAATGCGATTCCAGCCAGCATCATAAACATTCATATTTATTGTTTTACTATGTATTCCATGATTGCTATTTTGTCTACCTGAGAAAGAGTATTAAAGCTAAAATACTTGTTTTAAAATGTTGTTTTTAACTCGGAAACATATTACAACAAGTCTCATCTCAATTTTAATAAACTTAATGATTTCTTCAAAACTGTTTCTGTTTCATCTTTGCAGGTAGTGGATACCATCGGGAAAGGAGCATTTGGGAAGGTTAGTGTATTTCATGCTCTTGTGTCTCACTGACTCACTCATTGACTCACGCACTCACTAATTCACTCATTCATGCGCTCACTCATTCCCTCACTCACTCACTCACTCACTCACTCACTCACTCACTCACTCACTCATTCACTCACTCACACACTCACACACTCACTCATTCACTTACTCATGCACTCACTTATTCA
>JAAAKL020001835.1:0-28794 GCA_010016065.2 Carybdea cf. marsupialis auct. non (Linnaeus, 1758)
GAACCCAAAGGGAGATTTCTCTATTCACCTATTTTTAGAAAATGATGTAACGACATTCTAAGGCCATGATCTAATACTGACCAGACCGGCCTCTCTCACAGCCATGTGACTTAACAACGGAGGGATTTCTATCCGGCTGTCATTCTAACACAAGCCCGTTATTAACAGTTTTAGTGTTTTCAAGTGTTTCAAAAGATGGCACGGAAACGGCTGCTTTTAAACCATTTATTCGTTTTCATTCGATTTGAGATAAATTGTAAAGCTTTGGTATTCAGTTGCGTTTAGGGGAATTATGGATTAAAACTTTGAAAACGTAGGAAGATTTTAAAATTATCCAGGTGAGGGGGGTCAATCACTTTGTGTATTATAGACTACTCTTTTCTTTTTGTTTTCAGTTTATAAAAAGAATGTTCTATTATTTCAGCGCAAGAAAAAATTGTCGGTCATCCACTTCCCGCACAAATACTTTATATTTTAGGAGCAAGTTTGATTTCTGTTATGATGTTGCTAAATAATCAAGTGGGGATCAAAACAATCAGCGAGAATTTATGGAAGGAACATTTCTCATTAGAAAAGAATATGCCATACATCCCCCCACCCCTCTTCCAAAACAAAGAGCCGCATATACGCCGAGGCGAACAGTAGGGTTAGGCAAGTGCGTTTTGTAAGCACACAAGCATAATGACGCTATAAAAGTAGTACAACGGCACCAGAAGCGGTTCTTTTGAGGAAAGAAAGAGGCACTCCAAACACCTGCCAGTGCATAATGTTTATCATTGTAAGTATCTCCCAGAACAAAGAAAGGAAATTTAAAAGCTGAAATACGTTGAACAAATAGAATGACTAAGACTTGCACCAACTTTTTGAATCATAGAAAGAAAACGAGGGTACTTCGCAAGCCCCTTGACGAGACTGTAGCTAAACCTCACATGAAGTCTCTTGAAATTTCAGCTTAGGCACGGTACATTTTTTATTCTGAAAGCCGTGAAGAGTAGGATATAGCCAAAACATTGAGAAGCTGATGATGAAATATGATAACTCAATTTGATTATGATTTTTCTGGTTTCATGAAGTATACAACATTTCTTCATTAGAGTGATTTATTGACACTAGCCACGACTTTGCCGAAAACTTAAGACCAAGTTAGGAATTAAATGAGCCTTCCTTCCACTAGAGGTTTAAAAAACATCACGATGAGCAAGTACCCTGCATACACGAAACATTAGTGTATAGCTTGATTCGCACATCACAACGCGACATTTTCGTTACATGTGATAGCTTTCGATTCGTAATTGGTGGATATTTTTTCTGTCTGTGAGTGGGCGAAAGTTAAGGGAGAGCGAGCTGCGCTCCAAATTTACTGGTTCTGGTAACCAAAAATGGGAGCAAATATTGACTACGTTGCTCTCCCCATGATTAAAGGTAGTATAATCTTCAATTAACTTTCTAGTATGTTGAAAGGCTAGTCAACGGTTGCATCTAATATGTCAGGGGACCTTAATGCATCAGGGGCTAGGGGTAGTCGCCTCCCTTAATTCTATAGAGTCCTTTGCTTGTGGTAGAATGTTATTGTAATACACTTATTCCTATGCAGTATCTTTTTCGTTGCTCCTATTTACTGTTGTTTTTGTTGCGATTACCATTGTTGCTATCAATGCTGTTGTTGTTGCTGGGGCTGTTTTTGTCTTTTAGTTGGTACCTTCGTAGCTATACTTAGCTTGTTTTAAGGGCATTTTTGGTTAGTTTCCCTAGAAACCATTGTGTCTGTTCGAATCAACTAGGAAATAGCACACAAATGTTTAACTTTTCAGCATGTTTTGGTGTGGCATTTGTGTATTTCTCCACAATACGCAATCAGAAGTTTACTTTTGAACAATCTTAATGTAGTTTTTAGCAGTTTTTAAGAGGCTGCCCAATGTGGATTTGTCTACCAACGTGAACTATTAATGTACGAGTAATTACAAAATATTTGTACATTTGGAATAAAGTTCACAAAAGTATACTCATTAACAGCTCTTTTATTAAGATATACAATTGAAACAAGTAATGCATGCTCTGTCTAGCTATTAAATTTTGCGAGTCCATTGAAAGAAATAACTCCAGTTTTTCTTCTTAAATTGCCTTGCATTAAATGCCCATTGACTGGACATTGCCCTTTGTTGTTCCCTCCTAGATTTTACTGTTGCTCGTAGTTACACGCGCATCCCAAGTATTTACTTTGTGCGTACAAACAATACTTTTTCCGGGTAGGATGTGATTAAGGTTAATTACGATGTGTTCTTTAATTGTTTACTAGAATACTGAGTTTTAGGTGCGGAAGACGTGCACACTAATGATATTGGTGTAGTCATGTACATTGATAAGAAATGTCACACCGCCCTCGATTCATCTTTTAGCTCGTTAGTGAATCCCTCAAAATGTTGATTGTCTTCCACAAGAATCGAAAGCTAAAAATACCTTTCATGCAAACGATTCAAGGGTAGTAAAATTTCATTATGTAATCATTTGCTACTGGTTACTGTACTGATGGCTTCTGACAGGTACCACGTAGACTCAAGTTGAAAGGTAAGGTTCTGATTCTTTGGTTGGTGATAACTTCTGATCGCAGTATCGATATCCAAATTTCATTATGTAATCATGTTACTAGTTACAGTACTGATGGCTTCTAACAGGTACAACGTAGTCTCAAGTTGAAAGGTAAGGCTCTTATTATTTGGTTGGTGATAGAATCAGAACCTTACCTTTCAACTTGAGACTACGTGGCTCTGATCGCAGTATCGATATCCAAATATAAGTAGGAAAATATTCTATTTTTTACCGATGCAATTTAACGAGGGTTAGACTGTTAGCTGATAGTTTCAGCTGCCCCGAATTACTTAACAGCTGATTTTGTGAGTTGTTGAGCTTGCTGATGCTAGTATCCTTAGAACTTCAACTACAAGATGAATGATTCAGCATATTCAGCGTGAATGAAATCTTCCGCGTTGTCAGAAGCTGAGAAAACCGAACTTGAAATCATATTTGTACGTACTAATTTAGAAGTTAAGACTTCACGTAGAGCTTATGATAAATTGCCGTGATATTCATTGACGATGGTGTCTTGATAAGCTCATAATCCTCTTTTTCATTACCATAACTACAGTTGAGAAGGTAACCAACTAGATTCTTAACGACAACAAGCGGAGCATGGCCCAGAATAGGATCGGAACTTTTGCTAGAAAGTTAGGGCTGGCTGGAAAACGTCCTCAAAATGTCCTTCCTTAAACCTTAACTACCCAATGAATGGTATTTTTGTACCTTACAAGAAAAAACAAAAGAACCCTGATCTCCCCTACATCGTTTATTACAAACAAGATTTCCAACAATGTTTTTTTAACGTAACGTAATTTTACCCTTCGTTCTCTAGAAAGACTTGAAATATCTTCATTAAGTTAAACATTCGTGTTATCTACGTTTGCACATAACTGAGTGTAAGTCTATGGCAAACATTGTGTTATCCAGAAGACGGAATTAAAAATAAAACGTCTTTAAAATGTACTATATAATATGGAATGTGTCACGACCAGGATTTGAACCCGGGCCTTACATGTCTGCGTCTTTTGCTCTACCAACTCGAACCTAAGGAGAGAGTTGGTAGGGCTAACGCCACGAATGCATTGAGCATAGGCTTCGAATCCCGTTGTTGACATATTTTCTTTTTGTATGATATCTTTGCAAAACTTCAAACCACAAATGCTTCAATTTTACAATCAGTTTCACAATTTGATCATTTTTATCATTTGGTAATGCTCCTCTTTGATTGTTACATTTGTTCATCATTCATTTGTACCTCGAATACGTAGCTGTCATATTTTTGGATAATTCATCATGAATTTTGGATATTCGCCTTCTGTATATCGTGCATACAGACCACTTAGGGTTGATAATGAAAGGATACTTTTGTTTTGCTGTTCTTCAAACAGATTGCTCGCAGCACCTCTTAAGCACTGGATTCCTCCCTCTTACCATCCTTAGATGTTGATGCTTCAGACAGTGTGACTATGCCCTCTCTTGCTCTTTGCCTCGACTGTAGGTCTATCGATGCCGTCACCTCAGCCAATACATCTACGCCAATACGTCTTCTTTCCCTCCACTTCACCCTCTATTAATATGGTCTTTCAAGCGAAGCTATCTACTTCCTCGCTTGTTTTTTCTCTCCATTGCACTTCTATAAATGTTATCTTCCCATCCGATACATCTACGTACTCCGGTGTTCTTTTCTATCCCCATCTATTGATACCATCGCGTTAGCCAACATGCCTGTTCCCTCCACTGTATTTTCTATCGATGGCAGTATTTAACAGCCCTAAAGTTTCCTCCAAATGGTTGCATTTGGAAGTCTCCTCACTTATTAGCAGCAACAAGGCCGTCATTTAATCTTGCCTTAAACCCAGATGATTGTCTCCCCAGTCCAGCTTACTGGCAGAGCTCTTGTCAATAACCTGGAGACCATAGTAAGTTAGAAGAGCCAAAATTCCAAGACATTTAAGGTGACAAATGCCCGTATCTGTATACAGAATCAACTCTGTTCTGCATCAAATGGACACTTGCAAATCCTCTCGTAGACCGCAGTTCGGTGTGACACACGATTCTTTAATGGCGTGAAGGGTTGCTTAGTAAAATGACAGAAAACTATTGAAATGAAGAAAGCTGAAATGCGCTCTTTACTGGTATTGAGGGTAAGCCATGTTGAGCATCGAATACCGAGTGTTGAATAGTTAAAAGTATTAAGTCTGGTTTATTAAGGTTGCTAAGCTGAAGAGACCGATTTCAGGCGGAATATGGGATAAGGCAAATGGTTTGTCCGCAGGTATTTTGTGTTAATCCAAGATTTACGTAAAACTACTTCTAGCACTGAAAACCGACATCTGAATAACCAATACTTTTCATTTTTGGAGCATGAACCGTTGTATATTTTGCACACTGTTCCACTTTGATTTATGAATTTTTTTAGGGAAAATAATAGGAATAAGAGAGCTTTAGAAGGTCTATTAAGGTTTTGTTTTTTCTGAGAACGTTTTTGCCTAAAATTCTGACTAAAATCCTTTAGGATTGGTAACCGCCTTTTGAAGTATTGCTGTTGCTGAACACTTTCAGAAAAATACCGAATGTCATCGTTCCAGGCTAGTGATGTCACGTGGTAAGATAGACAATGTGGAGGGAAAGTATGACGTCACGATTTTGAAAACTTGGAATCATGGAAAAAGTGCTCAATTTTCATGCCGCCCTATTACTAAGAACTTCAATGGCAATAATTTAGATTAATGCCCTTTCCTAACACCGAGATGTCAGCTTTCAAGGTTTTAAATCTCTCTAACAAAATCTTATTATATAATGCCGGTTTGTAACTTAAGGATCAAGGGAATATCAACAGAGTTTCCAGCAGAGATTTTTGACATTCAAACGTCTCTAGTTTAAACACTATGTACACTACAGGTCTTGTACTTTGGGAAACAACATATTCCGGGGTTGCCGTTAGATATTTTTGTAGTGAAATCGTGCTTTTTTCAAAATTTTTAATTTATGAGGTCATCACGTTCTCTCCGTATGTATGTACTGTGAGTGAGCACTTGTGAGATAAACAGCTACGGTAGGTAGAGAAGTAATACGAACCGAATGTAAACTATAAACAGCGTTATTCCTTTGCATTTAAGCATCGCATTGGTAAGGCTGTTCCGGAACAACTAGGGAGGCAAAGAGTCAGCAATCATAAAGCACAAAATATCCAATACTATTGTTGATATACTTCGAAGATACCATATTCTGTGATTTCTGAATAGCCAATTGAACATTTGTTGCATTTTTCAACAATCCCGCATGGGCCAGGTTAAAAAAGGTTCAAATATTTTCGTTTACATTCAAGTTTTAGTTGTGCATGTCGTGTACACGTGATCAGTTTCAGTGCACTATAGCAGAGTCGAGTTAGAGGGATCTGTTCAAATCTTAAGCAAGAAGGACTGATAGATTTTGTTGAATCATTTAGGGTTAAGGAACATTTGAATGAAAGAATATTACTCTTAAATCATAAGCAGAGGCGAATCCGAATATGATTTACTTTAACCAGGTGCCTCTGTCAAGCGTAAAGCGATCAACTGACCATGGGTGACCTGCCAGTATAAGGTGTGGCATTTACGAAATAGCCTCGCATCACTCAGTAACCTCCTGATAGTTGGCATTTACTTAAACATTCTTACATCACGAAGTATACTTTGAGATTGTAAGGGAAGGAGGGGGATAACAAAGGCTACAAGACAACGTGGAGTAGAATTACAGCAGACGTTTCTATGTCTTCGCAATATGTATTTCTTGTGTTGATTCCTGCTAGCGGCTTTACTTTTGTCTAAATACTTTAACGATTGTCTATTTCACATATTATTATGAATCGCGAATTATTATACCGTTATGGACAAGGGATCATGCGTTTATTAACCAATGTGAATGCAAGTATCCAATACGCGTACATTTGGGACTCCTTTGATTCAAACTGACGGTCTCACAAAGAAAATGTGGCACTTAACAAGTCAGATATTGGAGTTTGTAGAATGTAAAAAAGTTTCTAGGTTTCCCTACATCGCTATTTGGCCTTCTTTATTTCATTGGTCAATTTTTCATTAGTTCTTATTTCATGGTTTTTAATATATGTTCTGATTGATCTTGCACAGAACTTTGTTTCACTGGTCACTATTTTACTGGTTATTATTTTATCCACTGTTTTATTTTTAATTGTATTACGGGTGCTTAATTGCTCTAGTAGCTATTTTATGATCCATAGTCCACTAGTGCCTAGCACCGTCGTCGTATTCTCCTCTTGTCCTTCTTCTTCTACTACTACGTTCCACATCCTTCGCATACGGTGGAAGACCTAACTTGACAGAGCGTTGTGCCTGTGCCTATATGAACAGTGCTTTTGAGCCTTGTCTTTACAGGTATGTACCCATGACTGTCAGATATGTTTCTCGTATTACTTTCTTTCGGTTTATTTTCCTGCGAGGATGGTATAAACCAGGCCGTTCTTATTTATATTTTTTTCGAGAAATTTTATTTCCCCTTCTCGGACGAGATTGATTAATTCCAATTTTCCAGTAGCCCTTCTGAAAACTTCGTCCTTTGATACCCCATCTGTGGAGCTAAATTTTTAATATTTGTCTGAAGATTCAGACTTCTGTTGACGTTACTCTATCCCTTGTTTGTTGCGTTATATATACACGTCTAGCTTGCTGGTACATACACAGGGGTTGGGTGTACGTGGGAATGCAGGAATAGAATTTGCCACTCTTACTTGGGTTTATTTTCACTCGGCCTTCACCCTCGATATTGCCATAGCTACAGGGATCACGTCCGTTATTAAATAAACGCAAATCAGCAGTTTAATCTTTTTATACAGGAAACAAGTAAGCGTTATGTGCTACATTACTGATAAATGTTTACAAAATCCGTCATGAATACCATCATGTTGTTGCGGGAGGCGTCTCAGTTGATGAAGGGCTGGCATAGTTTGCCAAATTTGGTTTGCTGGAGGCAGCCTCTATTACTAAATACTCAATAAGCAGGAGGGGCATTAATTACAGTCGGGTTTATATTCAATAGAACATGGAGTGTTCCTTAAATAGAAAATTCAGTGCCAGTCGTAGTAACCTCCCGGAATGTCTAGAAACCTGTGATAGTCTTCATTTCTTCGTAATTAGTTATTACGATCGCTTTCATGAGGCTGTGTCTTTTTTTGTCCCAATAATTTGTTTGTGGACATAAAAGGTTGACTATGATACTTAATAATTCGTGTGATAATGCCCACTGTTTTGGAAAGTGGTTGTAGATAAAGAGATTATGGTGAAGAATTAGTATTCTTTTGAAGTTGAGAGACAATGTGTCGTTCAGGCCCTGCTGCCCACCTTCCAATATCAATAAAGACAAAAGCCTATTAAATCGCTTTAGGTATTCGCGCAGATAGCTTGTTACCCTTTAATTTACCGTGATTATTTTTATATTGGAGGGTGTTGCAACAAATTAAAGCAGGAGGTATGTTACATATTCCCTTTTTGAATGAGGCGGTGCTTCTTAATTGTAGGAAACAACATGTTTGCACCTACATGGCCAGTTTTAAGTCATGCTAAAGTCTGGTTTGTCATTTGTCTGGCTGACTGGGTAATCGAAAGAACAGAACCGCTAAGAAAGCAGCGGACTGTTTCGCGAACACGTTAATCAATCTACCTGCATACCGACTTTGAAAATAGATCGTGATCTTGGATCGAAGAGCTGCCATGTGTGAGTTTATATACCGTATTGACCATAATCCATTAGTGATTTCATGCAGGGGTTTTGAAATAGCTAGTTGATTATTGTGTATTGCGATGGTCGTTACTATTCAGATTTGCCCCACTTAGGCGACAAGGGACTCATTATCATATATAAAAGCACACATGAAAAGTATATGAGTTTAGTCGTTTTAATGATTTTCTTTGTAAATACTATTTTACGGCACATATGGATTTGCCACTCTTCCATATCCGTCGACATGATTGAGATGTTAGGTCAACATCTCAGTGATTTAAAGTAGACATTAGTGCGCATGTGTGAAGGGCCGACGGCAGATTGGCCTTGACTGCTAAATGAGAAATCCCTTCCAAGGACATGACTTGGTGCTAATAAATGATACTGTATTTCAGCAAAAAATTCATACGCTTTAAAAGTTTCTGTCAGACCAGGAACTGATTTCTAGGAATTTAACTGCTGTCTGATTTACGTATTTCAGGAAGACTTATAGCAATGCCCAAAATGCTCCATAATGGGTGTGATCACTTATTTTGGAAACACAGTGAAGGCTATTTTACTTGTAAATGTGGAATGTCACGTCCATTTCGCAGTTTAACTACGGTATTCGCTGAGATGACAAAAGATACGTTTAGCCGCGGGAGAAGTCCTCGAATCCATCGGCACATGACTCAATAATGACGTCCATGCTCTAGTTTTCTTAGCATATTGGGGTATTTAATTAATAATTGTTAAATAGTGTGTTCTTGCACTCCAGTATTTGCATTCCAGTTCTAGCGCTCTAGCACTTGCACTCTCGTAGTTGTATTATAGATCTTGCAATCTAGCACTTGCACTTTTGTACTCGTATTATAGATCTTGCAATCTAGCACTTGCACTCTCGTAGTTGTATTATAGATCTTGCAATCTAGCACTTGCACTCTCGTAGTTGTATTATAGATCTTGCAATCTAGCACTTGCACTTTGAATTGGTTAAGGCAGAAACGCGACCAACGGCAACAGAAGCTAAGGTGAGAATAAGAGAATACTGCTATTTGTATGAAGATGCAGATGTAGAGAGTCATATAAGATATTGTCATAAGAGAGTACTAACAGCACTCATAAAAGCTATTCTCATTCTTCATGAAAGTAAGGTCTCTTCTGGAGATAAGGAATAAATACAATAGTTGACTTTTTATCCGGATTCTTACAGTCTTACACTTGGTATATTAGAACCACATCGTTAGAGATGGCAACATGTGTACGTATCCCCTAACATTTCTTTGTGCTTTGCCCTACATGGTAGTTATATTATAACGATGAACTAAGAAATGAAAATTTACAATATCATGGTCCAAGAACAAGACCCAAAGTTGTAACTAGGTTTTTTTTCGGACTCCTGGGGACACTAAATCTTCGTAAGTGAAGGGAAATCGCTAGGTTCCCTATAAAATTACACCCAAGCCGTGCTATTAAAGGAAATAAAGAGCATGCACAACGCTTCTACTATAAAAAGCGTCTCACGGAGCAGGACTTTATTTTTCTTGGAGTAGTCACTTCGAGAAATCTTTATTCAAGTCGAGGGGAGGCTTGATGGAGAAATTACCGCGGTCGTACAACCACGCACGGTGCTATTCTTTGCACCACAGATCTTATTATATTGTGCTGTTAGGCTCATGTTGCTCAATTTCAAACGCCTAGTTGCCTATAGTTTTCTGCACGGGCGGAGTTACATTGAAGCAATTCCAAGTCAGTCGAAACCAGTTGGCTACTATTGTGAGATGTTCACCTTAATAGGTTTTGATTTGTTACCAAGCGGGAGACCTCTATCATAGGGAACACTAGCTCATCAGAATTCTAGTGTATGGACTTAATGCCCTGTGTTTAATTTGTCTTGCTTAGCAATCCATAAAGACCGTAATAGTTGATATCAAATACGGACAACAAGGCAGAATGAGAGTCTTGGGTCAGTTATGTACTTAAAATGTTGGAGTTGCAATGTTCCTTAAAGAAAGTCGTGATTAGTGACAACTAACTATCAATCAGGAGGCATCTTTTTCAAAACTTTTGTCGAGTAAAGAAAGAAACACAACTATTGATGCAAATTCATTCTGAGGGGGAACAAGAAAGAGTACAAGATATTTTAAGCGGAGGCAGCCCTGTTGAGAGCTTAAATAAAGGTAGACAAGCTTTAAGGCACCATCTTCCGCATCCAAAGAGTAATAATAGCCAAAAGAGGCAATGCAAGGGAGCAATCATGTTCACAATGTACCATTTATTCAAAAGCAGTTGAGTATACTTTCTTACAATAGGTTTCTTTCGGAAATTGTTGATTATGAAGGGATACTAAGAAAATAGGAGATATTATATCTTATATTGAAACCCTGCGTTTGTTAGTGCGTTTGTTTTTTCAGTAAGCTATACTTCATTTTTGCATCGTCTCCATGGAAGATGATATGGTTGTATTTAACTATCAGGGGAAGTCGCAAATGCAGGGCAAGGGTGGAAAGTTTATGTTTAGGAAAGGATTAGAGTTTTCTAAGGATGTCAGGGAAATCGCCGGCTGATCACGCTGATAGCGAGCAACGTTTTTGTGGAAGTTGTTGTGTAGGCAGCCCAAAATTTAGCGAGGATAGATGATGTCCTATGATTGCAACTTAAATCAGCCGAATCTGTCACTCTATAGGGGCTCATTGTTGTGCAATTTGAGTGAATGCGTGTTTCTATCATAACTTCTTATGGGCTAACTACGAATGAATTTAACTTATCTAAAGTTTGAACAAGTAAAATAGTATGTAGACTTAGTCAAAGTAGTCAAAAAGAAACATCGCTGCGATGCCACTTGCATCAATCCTGGTATTATTTACATGTGCAATAACCAAATCTATAACTATACTCATGTTATGTCTTTCCAAGAACTAACGAAGCGTAAATTTTTTGAGTTAAAGAACGCTAAATCACCATAGGAACCAAGTGGAAATATCTTGAGTAATTTTTCATTAACATCGTGCTGGGAGTATTGAGACCACCGACCTCTTAGCCACGTTTCTGTATGGGATCCCTTACAAGACTGGAATTCCTAGCTGTTGGCAACCCAATGTTTACAATTCAGTCATCATTGTGGTCGCCGTTATTTCGGTTGCACTTTGATTGTAACGGGATTATTAAAGCTCGTCGATAATTATGTCTATCTCTAATTAGATAGATATCTGTCAGGGCAGATGCTAATGCTTATGTAATGCCAGCTACATGGTGCTTTGAGTAAAACAGCGCAGTTTCGTAAATAGATCAATGAGTTCGTCAACATGTGATGTCAGATGCGGAGAGAAAGTGTGAGTTTGAAATTGTTGGAATTATGGAAGAAATACTCAATTTTAATGTTGCCCTGTTAGTAAGAACGTCAATGGCCAAAATTGAGAGTGTTGATTTTTCCCAACACCGAGGTATCAGCTTTCAAAGTTTTAAATCTCTCTAACAAGGCCCTATTATTTGTTGCTGGTTCCGAACGTAAGGAACCAAGAGATAACAACAGAGTTTTGAGCAGAGGTTATTGATATTCAAACGCCTCTAGTTTCAACTCTATATACAGTACAGGTCTGGTATTTTGGGAAGCAGCCTAATCCAGGGTTGCCTTTAGATGTCTGGAGTCAAATCGTACTATTTCCAAAACTTTTGATTTGTGACGTCATCACTTTCCCTCCGCATTGTCGCCGCTCAAACTAACTTCAGTGAAGATGATATTGCAGAATTATGAGACAGGTTGCTTACGATTTACATGCTATTCATACGCCATACAAAAGCAAGGGTAAAACAGGTTATTAAGTAGGTAGAAAATTCCCGAGGGGGTCACCAACAATAAAAAGTATGACCTATGTTCCTTATTTTATATGCCGATGAAGTTAAGGTACGGAACTTGCAAAAACGCAGAAGTTTTAGAGCAACTTAGTGCTTTATTTATCTCTTCATCCGGATTTTGATGCAGATAAGTGTTTGAATTTAAAGGAGAAGTTTTCCTCACAGATATTAGTGGTGAAAGGGGAATATCTATGGAGGGTCAATTCGAGTTGGGGCTCGCTTACATTACTTCTGCACGTCTTAGCCTTACACATGAAGACTTTCCAGCAAGTCTTTGATAGGGTTTTCTTCCGTCGCACTCGTTTTCTAAAACTATAAGAAAATTTAACCTGTACCACGCATCTGCGATACACAACTGGCTGCAGATACGCCACAACTGATTGCAGATGCGCTCCACATTGATAATTGTTCACCAGTATGTCATACTACGCTTGTCAAATTTTAGTCTCAACGTTTAAGAAATCGTTGTCATCAGCTGGATTTTATACAGGTTTTAAAGATAAGAGACTTGAGTCATGCTAGGTAAGTGCCAGAGCCAGTGGTAGGTAAAGGGTCGATAGTGCTTGCTATTTCAATGGCTACCTTTCTCTAGGGCTTTTTGCAATCGTTTCATTGTAGTAGTTGTATAAATGCAGCCAATTTCTATTTATATTGTCATTAGTGGTCAAAAGAAGGAGAGTAAAGGGTGCTGTAGAACATGAAATTAATAGATTTTTATGACGTCAACAGCTGTATCCTTGTATGTTTCTCAGGGCAATTGGTCACAGAATTGAGCCTGGACCCCGCGTATTTTTTAACTGTTCGTGTATGTAAGTATGTATGTATGTATATATGTATGTATGCATGTGTATGCGTACCTATGTATATATGTGTGTATAGATTAATATGTTTGTAAGTGTGAACGTATGTATATATATATATATATATATATATATATATATATATTATCAATTAAAATGAGATTAGCATATGTTGCTTGATGAGACAATGCTTACTATATAAAAAGTAGGTCTCTCTAGCTAGATATTAGTGACAAAGGAATATGAGGTAGTTATTTAATGTATTCTTTTATTGATAAGATCTCGTTTTCGTTGTCGTTGATTTATTTGTTTTTGTTTCTAGTTTGTGTGTGTGTATGTATGTATGTATGTATGTATGTATGTAGGCCTATGCTTATACCTGTTTATACCGTAGGCCTGTGTGTGTGTGTGTGTGTGTGAATATCTGTCTGTATGTATGTATTTGCAGATTTATGTATTTAGGAGGGACGGTAGGTATGCACACGCATACGTATACCCTTCTTAGTAGAGGAAACTGTGGTTCGTAATTTTGTTTTCTGCACTGAAATTTACAGGCACTCTCTTACAATTCGAAAACTTCAATGAGGTCACTCCATAACGTCACAGGGGCAGATTATATAGGTTCTGTACATCAACATCCAGTCAAATAGATCAACGATTTAAATTTCGATAAATGACGGGTTGTTAAGATTCACTTAAAAACTTTATCTTTTCTTTAGTATCGGTGAAGATCTTTGCATTGAATGTATGGAAAACTAGAATAACAATGTTATCAAGAAATGGACAAATCTTACTGTCTTGTATGTTATTATTAGACAGCGACTCATTGAAAGGAGTCATTAGTTGTCAGGTGTGTCAAGTGACGCAATAACTCGGAAATACCCAGTATCACAGTTGCAGTCTAATATAACATTAGCTGAAAATTATTGCACAGTTGGAGAAATTTGCCTTTGGTAGACCACATCAGCTTGAAAGGCGAAGCCCCCATTCATGTAAGATATCTACGTTCAACTGACAAAGTTGTTTCTCTTATTTTGTTGTGATTATTTTACTTGCTTGTTCCTATGTATTGTCGGTAGTAATATAACAGAGTTTGATGAGAATCGATTTCGTAAGTCAGCTACCGCAATTTATGGAACTTGATAGATGCCTGCACGTAATTGGATGCCCCCACTCTACAAATTTATAGGGCTGCTGCCCGATAGGTGGACACTATAGAGTATATGTCAAATGCGTATGAGTGTTCAACGGGGTTAGGGGTGTGTTACTAATGCAAGGTAGTTGGAGCACGCCTTTGTCAGAGGGACGCCACCATCGAAGTTTTAACGTACTGGAACTGGATTTTTCCCCTCTCTTCATATTTACAAGGGTCGGTCGATATTTTCTAGTCTCCTGATACTAGTAACGTTTATTTATATTAGTTTCCTAGTACAATTAACAAGATGCCAGACCGCATACTGTGCAATATGCGCGGTTAAGTCTACTCTCCGAAATCAGTTGCGCAGTGAAAATGTATTCTGCATGTACCTGTTGCGAGTAGGAAATTTGCACTAAACATATCTTCAGTAGAAACTGCCCTGGAAAACTTTCTTTAAAGCCGGAAATGTACAAAAAGAATTTTTGGGAAATTGATACACCACAGACTTGTCTTCTTTCCAAAGAAGCTTCTACTCGCATTTTCGTAGTCTACCAACAGTTGAAATATTTCTCGCATTCTGATGTTAGATTTTCAATGTCGGAGTTGAGTCAGTATCTTTCTTTGGAGCCTAACTGTTTCTATTTCTATATCAAGAGTGCATTTTGAGTCTGCCCTGCCCTGGCCACTTTCCTAACCGACATGAAAACTCAAAGTCGTCGGTTTATATTAGCGACGTGATCTTTATATGTACATGTAAGGATGATTAATGTCTAACTGACGTCGAGATTAAAGGTGAAGTGATTGAAGTGAAAACAAGCATCGAGATGACATAATAGCATAATGATTATGTTGTTGTAAAGGCCACATCCAATGTGCGTTAGAGGCAGACATATTTATAGCCCGCTTCTCTAACCATGGTAGTTCTCTAGTGAAGGTCTGCTCACCATTTATAGGGTTATTTTTTGCAAAGACCAGAGAAGCGGTATTATCCTCAAGTTTACCCCTTCACAATAATCAACCCCTTTCCCTCCTCCTCATTATCATTAGTAACTTCATATGTGGTTTAACGTCCATTTCCAGTGCTAAAATGCTTTGGACGGTATATTTTGTCTGACTCACAGCCTATCCTTTGCTTTGCTACTTCACACAATGCCTTCTCTTGCGGCTGTCTAGTAATACTTCCACCAACATGAAGTGTTCTGCATCTTCTAGGCTAAGCATTCTCGTTGCCAAGTGACCAAACCATTTCAATTTTCTAGACTGAATACACTTCCATGTACTACGTTAAAGCATCCAATTCTTCAACTGTTAAAACACTGATTTAAACAAAAGAGGGCAATAATTGATAGAAGACGGACAGACTTGGGGTATAATCTCACCCCTTTTCCCGTAGTTCGAGAGGTATTAGACCAGTGGTAAGAGTGCGATGGTATTAGGGTTCTACTTTCCTATTTGAGGTACGTAACCCTGGTTTTACGATTTGGGCTACATTTTTTCGAACCCCTAAAGTTTCAAAATTTTGCTTGTAAGGGCCTCTACTTAAGACACGTTCGAAGTATATTCTGGGTTTCCTGATCAGTTGGGGTTCGCACTCAGTGGACAATAGGATTTTATTCGCAAATACTGTGTGACAAGTGCTAAATCTACGGATTACAGTTCGCTTGGTTTAGAAATACCTCTAAAAATGGATAGTATTTGTCCCGTTTATTCGTTAATTCTGCTTTGCCTGGATAAGTCGTCACCACCTTAGTACGCAACAAAAGATAGCTTATGAAATGTTGAGAGGAACGTGCGCCATCGAACAGACGCTGTTGGTGTAATAACGGTGACACCACCTTCTATTTGACCAACTGCATGCCACGCCTTGAGGGCGCTACGCATGTGCTACATCAGATGCTGAATTGGAAGCAGTACATGCTAGGGAACATTGCCGATATACCTTTATTCGCACTACAACACAAACATGTGATTAAAAGGATTATTTTGATTGAGTTTCTCACAGAGCTTAGCTCGAACTCCCGACTGGTCCAAGCGTGCTGGGCTAGACATGCGTATTTTATCACTCAAACACTTTGTGAATAGTCAACCCTATTAATCATTCAGTTCGACATATCATGACGTGTGGTTAGTATTTATGTCAGTTTAGATTTAATGCAGTTCACCTCATATTCATGAACTAGATTAAACGGCTCGTCTCGAGTAAAACTTCACTTTACTTTGTATGCAGAGGCACGTGGAACCATCTTTTTACTTGTGTTGCGTCACTGGGCACCTTGTAGGATACGTTTTTCCAAAACTTAAATGAAACAATAAACTGTAGACGTAAGATGTTTAAGGCGCTGCTTTTAGAAGGAGTTTAAGTCCTGGTATTTTAGAAGGAGTTTAAATCCCTTCATTTTAGAAAGAGTCTAAATCCTGGCATTTTAGAAGGGGTCTAAATCCTGGCATTTTAGAAGGAGTCTAAATCGTGGCATTTTAGAATGAGTCTAAATCCCGTCATTTTAGAATGAGTCTAAATCGTGGCGTTTTAGAAGGGGTCTAAATCCCGTCATTTTAGAAGGGGTCTAAATCCCTTCATTTTAGAATGAGTCTAAATCCTGTCCTTTTAGAATGAGTCTAAATCCCGGCATTTCAGAATGAATTTTTAGTCTATTCAATTAAGAAATGACGTAAAGAACAAAGTGATTATTTTATTTCGTGAGTTGATTGGCCTTTAATCACACAAAAGACTCGTTTTTTACAAAACGTTTCTATCACATGCACGTGTATGTGTGTGTGACAAGATAGCCCCGAACGCCTCCATTACCCTGCTCGTAAAAGCATCTTAGAGCTGTGTTTTACCTTTAATCCGAAAACGTGGTTTAAAAGTAGAACTTGGGCATAAACTTTTCTAGATAGTAGCTTTCTCCACGCACAGCCCTTCACGATATCCGACCTAAATCCGTATTACTTTTACTTATGAAACGACACATCTGTTGCGTTTTATTTCCTTTTACGGTGTTTCATTACGGTATTGAAAGATTTTTTCAACGACGTATGATTCAGTTCGTTCATAAAGTGTTTCTAGACGTGCGAGGTTCTGTATACCGGATGTTTCATCCCACCACGTACCCATCTATCAACAATTTTAGTCATTTAACCGTTATCTATCCACCTGCTTTTGCCACTGAGAGGACCGAGTACACTTCGACAGCATCGATCCGATTATGAATGAAAACGGGACGTAAAGTTTACAATAAATATTGTCAGAAAATGCTGCGGGAGGAAATATCTCGAAAATGTGAATCCTTACAGAGGCGAAAAAAAGTAGATTTCCCTGCAATTGACAGTTAAGTAAAGGAAAACTTTTAAAAGTTGCCGAAACGACTTGTTCAGTTGTGAAGTTAAACTTCACTTCAACTTGTGTTCTTAAATACGCATGCGAAGTGGACGTAGCATAGTACCAATGGTAATGATTGTCTCAAACAGCATCAAATCGGCGAGCTAAAAAATATTCTTAATCCAAATTTTCAGACATCTGTTTTGCTCCATATGGGGTCCAAAGTGCAGCACTGAGCTTCGAAACTTCAGACTTAAGAGATCAAGCAAGCACCCTTGCCGTTTTTCTTAAATAGTTCTTTTTCTCTTGAGTAAAACAGGGGAAAAGCTCAAATTTGTAATAGTTGTCTCCTTTCCAATTGCACAACAATTGATAGTTTTACGATCTGATGACTCGATTAGAAAAACTCGAGTTGATTCTTGATCACAAAACAGTTGACATTAGCCCTTGTGACATCAAAGATGGTCACATTCCCTTTTACGACATTTCTGTAATAGGATACGACAATTTACGTTTTGCTGTATCCTAAGATATTATTATTTTTAACTTCGAAGCCAAAATTGGTACTTTGAGTTGTTTATTTTCTGTCGTTTGCGTCTAACAGCATCTTCACAATTGTTAAGATTCACATGGCTTCCCGCGACCATCCCTCTATCACATTTGGATAGGCCTATACAGTGAAAAAGCGTCAAATAATGACTCGTTAGTCCACGGTTTCGATTAACAAATTGTTTACAGATTTGATAAGTTTTTGCTGAATATCAATTTTATTTACAACCATATATTTTCTGATTAGTTACTAAGATAGAGATTTTTGTGGGAGAAACTAACCAAATATACATCAGGTATTGGTTCGCTCTCTTATTATTGCCCTTCCGTGTGTATTTTACATTCCCAGTCGATTTAACCTTGGGATAAACTCGCGTATAACCTACCCTTCGCGGGACACGGACCCTAGCTACCTTATTTAATGGGATAACACATCTCCATACACCTCCAATTTTACCCGTAGCTACGTATCTTTGCTTTATAAGGTAAGGAAATGGACAACGATCTATTGTTTAGGATTCGTCTGAGGTTATTTTCATAATCCATCTCTAAGCCTTGAGTCACCCTCGTTGTATACACTTGGACTTGACCCTTTACGAAGGTAAATATTTGGATATTACTTCGTCATGTTACGATTTTTAAACATCGTTTTCAAACAGGGAAAGCCCGAATGATCTGATAACAGATAGGATTTGACAAAGCTTAGCGGTTCATATTTATTTACGTAGTAAGATAACAGTGGGTTAAAAACTGTTGAAACTCGAGGACAGCGTATCGCTGTAAACCAACGCTGATGCAGACATGACAATCTTAACTTGTTGCATTTTACTACCAGAACCATGTTAGTTCACTTGATGATACGATAAGTTTCGTGGAAGTGACGATGTAGTGTTGTTCAAAGCTTACGTGGGCTATTAGATAGCTTGTCAATAACATTATTATCAGAAATATGCGATAAAAAGGAAGTTGGCTCATAGCCTTAGCAACACTTAAAAAATAAGAGAATGAACAAGATTAGCACCTGCTACCTAGATTCGTTACCCCCTGGATCCAGTAACAGTAAAAATAATGGCTATCTTTGCCTCAGTAACAAGTCGTTGAATAATTAAGCTTGCAGAAGCTCAAGAATACTCAGTTTATTAGAGAGAGTTTCACGATAGGAGCTGCGTAAGAAAGCTCGCTATGTTAAAAGGCTGTTTACTGGTGTTTGTTGAAAATCGCATGCACGATGCAGTGTTCGTTCAACGACCGGCCGTCTACGCTTCCCGAGGTCAACATCTTATCTAGTTTGTGGCGGTGGGATTGGCTTCAGCCGTGGATATGCTGAGTTTCCTTCTTAGCAAAAAGGTACCCCGGTATTGTGCTGTCAGTGAGCCTCTACCCCTAAGCGAGCAGCTGATTAAGGTAAACATTTGAGGTAAACACCGATTATGTCAATCTTCCAATGTGGCTGAAACACCGGAATACAGTTGGCGTCAGGTGTTTGAGAAGACAGCACAAAGAATATTTGTGGAAGATTCCAGCAAGTTTTCGTCACTTGTCGGCCTCTGAACTTGATGGGACAGATTAGCATGATCGATTACAACAGGAAATAATGTCCATGTTATGGTCATCTGAGAGCAGTCGTAACAAAATCAACTGATCGCTTTCGCCATTGCTATGTTCTTTACCACGAGAATTTCATAAACAAATAATCTGTTTAGATGACTAAGGCCTTACATATTGCTGAATAGCATGTCATCTGTAATCCATCCTTGGATATATTTGATCTTTGACTTCTAGTGCTAATACAAACAGATAATTAGCTCGGTGCTCGTCAATCAAGTGGATACAGCGAGGAATATCACGTGAAGGCGAGTGTAGTCTCTGTGGCTTCTGTGAAGCTGCAGTTCTCTTAACACATTTACAGGCGAATTTACGGTTAGACTGACAGCTTATCCATGGATTTAGGGAACACAGAAACACCCAAGATTATCTCTTAAAAGTGATTGTATAGTAACTTGATACAAGTGCTTGTTTCTTCTTGTGATGGGACGTTTTAAATTTCTATGTTTTCCTTCCCACCTCCTTTCAGTCTCAAAGCGAAGTCGACTCACAGGATTGTCACAAGCTAATCAGCTAGACGACGATGTTTATCAACGAAACGGCCATGTAGATCAAGGCAAGAACGAGGAAGTGATACAAGATTTATCAGCCTCAAAATTGGAATTAGCGAATCTTTTGGCTGGAGCAAGCCTCGAGCGGCCTGCCGGAATCAAAGCAATCGTACTCTGGAATTATGTCCCTTCACATGCCACAGATATTCGTGCCTGGAAGGGCGATATTGTTAATGTTTTTTATCGAAACGGAGAATGGCTTTTTGTAGAAAATTGTTCTGGAGCTCAAGGATTTATCCCCTTCAGTTTCTGTTCATTAACTAAAAGGAGTAGGGTGGAGTCACATGGAGGAGAACAGATACGGACTTTCGAGAATGAAAATGAAGTACCATCAGTTATCGCATACAAGAATAAAAATCGAGCTCGGAGCCAAGATGGACTAACAGTGACAGATTGTGTGAAAAGCGAGGCAACAATTTCAGACGCATCTACTCCAAACTTACATAAAAAATCAGTTGAGAGCAAAAACCGTGTTTCGCGGGAGGGTAAAATAGACAGTGGGGACTATATTAGTACGGTTCATTCATATGGTGAGAAGAACGCTAATCATTTCGAGGAGAATTCGACCGCAAACAAACCTTCGTTGACATCTAATGACGATACATCAACTTTGAAATCCGAGAAGGCAGCGACGTCTGCTTCTAGTGTACCGGTACAAATGAAGGGATTGGACTTAAAATCACTTCGTACTCAGAGTAAAACTTCGGAGTCATCCAATAACGAGACATCTAGTGTACATTCCGATAACTCCGATAAACGTAAGGGACGTGGGTTTCTTTCCCGGCGTCTGAGAAAAGAGAAGAAGGCGAGAAAAGAGGAGAAAAAGAAGAAAGAGCAACGTAATGGAATAGCCCAGCAGCACGCCAAAGGAACAGGGACAATGCCCTCGTTAGACCCTCATGGGCTTGATTGCTGGGATTGGTATCTTGATGAAACAGACACGTCAAGTGATAGCTCAGACGAGGAGATATTTTACACAGGGAAAGTACGCAAAAAGAGAAAAAGTAGAACAACTGTTCGATCCGAAGAATACATCGAAGAGGAGTCTTTTGTCACAGGGACTGTTTTGCCGCCGAAAAATAGTACAGCGTATGCACTAGCACAACAAATTTTAGCCCAAAGAGACACGTTTTTAGTTGCCTGTGATGATATAATGATTAGTGCCAGAGATACAAGAGAAACTGGGGCTTATCCTATCAAAACTCGACATTTGAGTATGCTGCTAGACGATGAGGCACCAATTAACTTTAAAAATAATACCAGAAGCCAAGATTTTACCAGCGGATTTGCGCAGGTAAGAAAACTTCACACAAACACACGATTCGATGAATTCGAGGAGCAACTTGCAAAGTTACAAGTAAAAGAACTTTGTGTTCCGAAACCGAAATGTCTTATAGAGGATGATGGTATTGACATTGAATTTCCAGGGAAAGGTACTTCAGTACGCAGCGGCAGCGTGGAATTATACGAGGAGCGACTTGACGAAGAGTTGATGCTTGTTGTGGAGGACTTTTGCGCCGAAAACGCAGAAGAGGTTAGTGTTGCCGCGGGACAACGTGTTTTCGTTTGTAATGCCTGTGAACATGAGGATTGGTGGTGGGTTACTACGATGGAAGGTATGGAGGGATTTATGCCGAAAAGCCACTTGCTACCGATTGTCAATGATGCAGATGTTGCCGAGATGCAAGCTCAGTGTGAAGAAGACGACCACGTCTTGGACTCTCGAAACGATACCGAATGCAACGATATAGATCAAACACTCGTTACGAAAAATGTGGAAGATGGACATTCACAAAATAGCGATAACGAAAGTCAAAGAAATTTATCAGGCTTTCGAAGGCCGTTACCTTTAAGTGACCACAGTGATAACCTGGCACTAGAAAGGGGAAATGAAAGTTCGCACTCGGGACCCAAAAGTCCACCCAAAATGGCCATGGTTGCGCCTACTTTGCGACCAGATATTGTGCCACCCTCATACAACTCAAATCGAGATGAAATAATCAAGCCGGTAAAGTGCTTTGAGGATTGGGATGCAGTAAAGGACGTACCTATATTTGATAAACCTGGTGATAATTTAAAATTCCATTCGTACGAAAATATCAATAGTGAATTATTTCTTGATAGCGTAAGAAAGCATCTCCAGTTGATTGATTCTAGCGATGTTAAATCGGAACAAGAACGAAATACTTTCGAAACATGTGAGGATTATCGAAATATATCTGATTATACCGACGATGGGGATGATCCCCCATGGGTGGCTGCATATCTTGAGCGATATGCTAACAGACTGAATCGACCGCGAGACGATCGGCCTCGTGCTTTGCGACGTAGAGACACCATTGCTAGTAGCCGACCGACTGGGAAACGAGTACGGTTTCATTCGAACCCAGGCCTACATGGGGACAGTAGCGGTAACGATGACCCTGTGGTTGTAGTTCATAGATATGAAGTTGATGATCAGGAACACGAGGAAGCGAACTCATCGAAATACGTTCTCAAGAGTTATAAACATGGAGAAATGGAGCTAGCGACGTGGTGTTGATAATTTAATGTATGTTCTCACTTCGGTGGGAAATAGTTTTGAATTAAATGAAGTGATGGTAAAGAATCTAGGCTGTTGAGCAAAATTATATCTGTTCTGTAAATATATTAAAAGTGTCGCCTAATAATGTAAAAACTCCCCCAGTGTATATAATATTTAGATTGTATTATCTAAGCCCCGATGTGTGGACAATTTTATTACGTAATTGCATTATCATGAAGGTTTCAATGTTGTTCAGTGTAAGAGCTACCTATTTATTTCTCTTGTAATGTTAAGTGTGATCTTAGGAACTCAATGCCGGACAGATTGCTGCGAATTTGTCCCTGCCGCCAGCCGCCATCATCAAAGCCGTATCGATAATTTCTTGCCCCATATCTAGGTGTGACTTGCAATCATCCTCCTCTCGTTTTTTCCGGTCCAGTGCCAATTCCTATCCTACATTCAGGTGTTCCATATTCAATCCGATGGTTATTTTCCCCCTTTTCTGTGGTCAACTAACTGGACTCGCTCTTAGTATTTCCATCGACTCTGTCTTCTTTAAACTTCCTCCATCCTACCTTCCTTTTTGCATACCCAATCCGTTGTAGCCTTCTGCCCTGTTCTTCGCTGTATTTCTTTCAGGGCACATCCCTTAGCCGCGTCCTCACTGGACATCCCATCTTTCTACTATGTATGCATGGGCGTTTTGGCTAATACTTGAACAGTCCCCTCGCAACCCAAGATAGTGCTTAAATGATAAACGGCAGGCTGTAATTGTATCGCGAAGTAGGAGCATTGATATATAGAATTGGACATCATTACGCGGAATTTTCTTTGTTAACATCAATGCATAGTTGTGAGAAGAAAAATTTGCCCCGTTATCGTATAAAAGGCTCGTTTTGTACGTTATACAAGTGTAACGTCAAAATAGCAGAACAATATAAGAGAAAGGGGGCTACAGGATTGTAAACTAGGAGACCGCATGACGGTCCACCTTATTTCGGACACGTTAGTGTTGCAACATACCCCAATTAGGGCCAAATTTTAGGTGGTGACGCTGCATGGTGTCGTGCCATATTATAAGTGAAAATGCCAAGTACTTTGATGCAGTTGATGAGAAATATGACTACTCCCTGGAATTATGTATAATTTACATTGAAAGGGCTGGAACCCCGACGGTAAGCTGCTGTACCATCCCTAATCACAGCAGTAACCCCGGTGTATGTTATACGTAAATTGTTATGTACAGTGCGAGTCTCCCAGATCATTTCGGGACAAATTAGGTATTTCAACAGTTTATAGTGCAAGGAAATTCAAATTTTTCTCAGAGCAGAAGTAATGCGCCCGTATTTTGGTGTCAACTTGAATTTGTTGTAATTAAAAAGGCAGCTAGTTCCCTTATCCTGTGTGGCAAAGCGCAGATTCTATGGTAAAACTTCTATCAGAGAGTGGCTTGCAGCCTTTGATCACCCAATGATGTGGGACGTGGCCGGTGCTGTACGAGTTATTTAGCTTGATTACGTGACTTGTAGAGGGCCCTTGATTGTCATGATGCCAGTGCAGATGAGATAAACTTAAGTGAATACTTAAGAACATTTGCAGTCTTACGGAAGTACATTTGAAATATTTCATAGGAATTTAAGGAGTTGCCATTGGTCCTCAAAAAAGAGGAGAGAAATAGGTTACCAAACTCGATGATAAACGGTAACCCCCACCCCACCCAATTCCCCACCCAATTCCCCATTCAGGTTATCATGAGCGTGCTGCCATACCCATTCACCTATGACGACTTGCGAAATTTTATAGATACTTAAGAGCTAGCTTTCGTATTCTAAGAAGGATTATCTCGAAATGTTTCTATCTCCCAGAGTTACGTTAGGTGTTGCCCGGTTACTTGATTTTGCAGATGCAAGCGATGTCGGTCTTTGATCAGACAAAAATAGAGAGATGCGGTACTGCAAGATTTTATTGACTTGGTTATGGTAAAAGGAAACCCGTTTTTTAAGCCTTTTACCCACTTGAAGGGAACCTGTATTCGCAATCAATGCAAGAATAAGGTAGTAATGTCGCGATAGAAATAGCTAATCTAGTAAATGTATAAAGAAATCAAGGAAGCAGGCAAGTCAAGGGCTGGTTTATAATGTATGAAATGTTGAATGGAACAAATGATATGTTGTCTCGTTTCAGTCACGTAACTGAGAAAGATGGCAATCTGTTGATTGAAAAACTTGACCTACTTGTCATTTCTACGCTTGCGCTGTGAAATAGCAAAGCTTTAACAGCTACAAAATGGAATGCGTTGCGGGAACTATCTTGTACCCGCAAGACAGTGGTTACGAAATGATCTTTGTATTTTGTACTTACGTCACCGTTTACGTTTTCCGTAAAGTGTTCAGGGTAGCGTCGTAAGACAGGAATACAAAGCTGATTGAGCTGTCCTAGTGCCATAAAATTCTTATCCCCAGATACAATTTGTATGGAAAATAGGAGGGGCTTGACTAAGGCGCTACTCTTTGCCTCGGTGAGCATAATATCCAGCATCTATTTCCATCAAACGGCGGCAGTGCGCTTGATCTGAGAAGCGGTTCTGCCTGGCGGGGGAGCGTGTCGCGTGACTACCTGGTGGCCCAAATTGTGGTGCGCTCTTTCTGAACACTGTAGCTATCCCGTTTCTATAAGTTAGTCTATTTACTCGTTCACTGTTAAGAAAGGATAGTTTCAGCGTGACGGTTTTGAAGCCAACGGAGTTGTTGGATGAATGATGTTTACGGGCCCTTTCAAGTCATATATTGCAACGCAGCCCCAAAAAATGTGCAGGAGAGGATCTGGAGTTGTTGGTTTTTCTACACTGCTTGTAGTTTTAAGTATTTTTACCTGCCATTTAAGCGCGGGGGGACTGGGCTTTAGCCCGATTGGCCAGTGTCGAGACAACGGTTTATACGAAGATAGCTAAATGTAGCCCTGAAAAGAAAGAGATACAGGAATGCAAAGAAAGGCATTGTCATGTTACGCATCAATTTTCGATCGGATTAGATGTCTAACGCTCACCAAGGAGTATTGACTGTAGTAAATAGAGCACTGCTCTGAGAGAAAAGTTTACAAGAACGTTGAGGGTTAGGGAGAGCTAGTCACATGATGAGCTGTAATGTCTTCGAAAGTATCAATGGAACCATAACTCAGAAAAAAACCCCACGTTTTTGTAGAGTTATCGAGGCTGGCATTTGGCCAAGAATTAGAACAAGTAAGAAACAAGCTGAAACTGAGATAAGAAAGTCTTGTATGATTTCCAGTATGGACTACATATGATTATGTCACGTGAAATAGAAAGGGTATAAAATGAAAAGAACTGAACAAACTACATGTGAGTTTTAATGTGTATGTTAACGGAACTCCACGTAGTTGACATTGCCTCAAAAAACCGCATTTTCAAGATCTCATTTTGGCTCTGTTTCTTTTTTGTTAACCGCCACAAAAATGAGTAAGGATATATTTTGGCTGACACAAGGTCTGAAAAAGTAAACATCCGATCTGCAATTAAAATTCTCCCATTCTGACACTAAGAAAAAGAAGACAGCGCCCTGTGCTCTCATGTAATCATAGTAAAAAAAATTATTAGTATCAGGACAACTTTTTCAACAGTTTTCTAACCGTTTGCCCTATGAAAATTTATTAATCGCGTACCGTAAATACAGCGCTTCCCAAAGAAATCGATGTAATTCTGTACCCATAGCGACCAGGACTCCAAAGAGCACATTGCAAAATTTTTCAGGATTTTGAGTATTTAACTATTAAGGTACTCAAACTCAGAAATAATTCCGCCTTCTTTTTCGTCGTTCATCAGCGTTAATATGTGATCCACATGTGCCAAGTAATAACTACGAACAGTTGAAATTTCAATATAGTAACGGGTGTTATTGAAGGAACGGTTTTTTTGATGTGTCGTGAAGTGTAGGCCCCTACAACCCGCTGCATCCCAAGCACACGAAAGCCTGCTAGCAATGGGTAGTATGGCCTCAGTGGAGAATTTTAGTGACGGTAATGATGCCAACTTTGACGTTCGCTTCAATCAAAACATGCTGCAAGATTCTGAAAAAAGCTGGCAATCCAAGCAATATCTTGTGAAAATGTAAGCTGCATTATTTGACGCTAGAAGGTTAGTTTAAAATCGATGAGTGCTGCGAGAACGGCTGGCAACGCAATGGAAGGTCACGCTGTTGTTGATAATATCATGAAAGAGCAAGACGTTAGTACTTTTTTTTAAAAATGCTGCAAAACATGTAATTTACTTGCAAAGAAGTATGAAACTGCATTTCGTTTTGATTTCTATGACATCGTTCCCATCTATAGAATCCTAACTTTGTGTTGTTTTTATCTTGAAATTTTCCCGCCCTCCCCGAGAGTTGTTCCAGCCCCCGTTTATTGCCATCCCCTTTTGATTCTGTACGCGAGAGTACCCCTTTCCAGTGAGTGCTCATAGTTCTTTCATTAAACTTAATGGCTCTGTATGCTCTCTGTGTACAGGGACAGAACTTGTCGTTGCCCACAAACAACCCTGTCTCCTTGACGTAATTTTTGGAAACCTTTAGGAACACCCCTTGAGGTATAAGTAAGACTTTCCCGAGACTGCGAACTGCTACATTGATATGTTACTCTGTACTATGAAAATGGAGACCGCGTCACTAATTACCTTTCAAAGATTTTTAGCCCCCAAGTAGGCCTACTTTCACGAAATTTCTTTCCGTTTGATTTTGAGTTAAACGCAAATAAAATTTTTGACATTCCAACAAGTTAAGACACGTAAAGAAAGAAAATGACGATCAAACAATGCGCTGTTCGCCGTGCATTATATATCAAAATTACACCCAAAGAGACCCCTCCCCACAGATTTGGATACTATAATCATGTACCTTCTTTGCAACAAACTGTCTCGAAAATATAACAGATGGGGGAGGCCATGTACTACGAAGTCTAGAAGTAATGCCAATCAATCGTTTGCCCTTGTGTGCCCTAAAAGAAGAAATTGTCTCTTGAGGAAATGAAAGAACATCTCCACTACGAAGAAACGTCACAAAGTTTGGTCTGTCGTTTACGAAGATGACAAACGACATTTTAAAGATCAGCATCATTTTGTGTGTAGATAAGGCTTATTCACAGTCCATTTTAGCTTCTGTTGGCCTGGGAGTCATGCTAGTATGCAGACGGGTTGCGTCTACGAATTGAAAGAAAGACTGCAGCCGCAGAGACATAGCACACACAATCGTTTGAGGCCAGGAACGCGCCGATCAGTGTCAAACGTGCTTTTATTTGTTCAGGTTATGTCTGGTTACGCTGTATTGTATGCTGCAATGATGTATCAATTAAGCATCAAATAAAACTAACGCGTTACGCTATGCAAGAAGTGGCCTGTTATTTTTCCCGGAAGAGGCTTGTTTTAACACTTAACTAAATAGCACGTGGCTCCATTATGCACATGCGCGTGCTTGGCTCTGGTAAGTCGAGCTAGAGCAGGCTCTCTTTGCGCCACCATCGTGCCAGTCAGGAAACAGGCGTTTGTCATGCCTTAATATTTGCATGGGTTTGCTTTGCTCACTGATTATCCTCTAATTGACCAGGTCATGTTTATTTTGCTGTGCTTGCATGTATCACAAGTCGTGGGAAAAGTCACAACGAAAAAAATGAAAGATGTTCCGATAGACCGGTTCTTTTGTTGTTGTTTTTTAAATAACAGTTTAAATTGCTTTTAAAACCACAGGATAGAGTACGATAACTGTGGAATATCGTCTCTGTGCAACTGTGTACTGCATTAGGAAACCTAAAGATGAGACATCTCACTTTCCATCGGCTTCTGATTTTGCCACTTTCTACTTTATGCTGAAATATGGCCGGCCGGCTAATAATATCTGATGGCAAGCGCCAATTGATTCAAGTATAAATGTTTCTATCGTCCTTGATATAACAGTTTCTGTGTCTGTAAATGTACAGCGAATAAAATCCAAACACAAAGGAAAACTAAAGAGGCCGTGCAGGTTGAAATGACTGTCGCCTGCCTGCAGAACATCAGTAACAAAAGAATATTTTGAAAATTCCTTTCTGGGTTCATAAATAGTATCGGTAGCATTGAAAGTCACAACAACACTTACATTACAACCTCATTACGATGCATTTTTACT